>JAULBP010154692.1:0-26882 GCA_032355345.1 Lepetodrilus pustulosus | reverse complement strand
TCTCTCTCTCTCTCTCTCTCTCTCTCTCTCTCTCTCTCTCTCTCTCTCTTTCACTGTATCTCTCTCTGTATCTCTCCCTCTCTCACTTCCTCACCATCTCTTCCTCACCATCTATTTCTCATCATCTCTTCCTCCCCCTCCTCCCCCTTCCCACCCTCCCCCAAGTTTCACTGGAATGTTGGCTTCATTGTACTAACAAGAGGAATGCCTCGGAATCGTTCCAACTCCGGAAACACCATTTAAAATAAGTTCTTCTCCCATTCCTGCAATTCCTACTAATAACTGTGTCAAGGTAGATACACTATAGAATAGACTTACAGTATTTGCTCTTAAGACACTTGGCTGATGGCTCTTGGTAGGGTCATTGCATAATGGCTGAGAGTAAAACTGCTGTTTGTGTAGATTGATAAGCATTGGCTTTGATGTCAAGCATCTTGCTATCTTTCCTGGATGAACGGGTAAGTGTCTGAAAGAGTGCATCATTAACAAGGTTACATTGACACCACTGTATTCATTCAGTAAGTATAGACAGATAGTCTGCAACAACATCTTAGAGCATGGTGACACTAGGAAACTAGGGTAAGAAAATAAGAAAAGAAAAAATTGTATCGGTGTGAAAGAGCATGACTAGTTAAACACATTGTAAGATTGTTTTCTTTGGCTATATCAAGAAATATATATGAAGACCATATTGTGGTTATATTTTTAAGTGTATAATTGTTGTCTTTGAAGAAGTTGTATCTTGTTTCAAAAATCTTATATATCATTGTGCCTCTTGTTTATTTAATTTATGGAAACTTCCATCACAGGAACTAACAAGACCAATAGTTGAGAAATAATGCATAAATTTACTATTAATTCGAAATACAATGCTAATAATATTTTGAATTAAGATTGAATAAGTCCTAGTTTTATACATTCCTGAAGTAGTGATATCAAATCTGGTGATGACACTTCAGGTTATAGCATTGTTGGTCCCATCACTCAAATATGAAATCTTAGAGTATTTTCAATTCTATTTTATCAACAAATGAAGTGGATTCATTACTCAAGACGTGACACTCTGGGGGTTCCCCTGTTACCGGCAGTCGTAAACAGAGAGGCGAGAAGTGATTGTTCTCCTTTATGGGGAGTCTGTTATTTATTTTCACCCCTAAGGCAGTGTCCTTACCCCCAGGGACTTTATGGGTCATGACTTTAAGATAGGAAGGTGTGAAGGCCGGGAGATAAAGATAAAGTTGATGATGGAGTCTTTCAGTCTAAAGTGTTTGAGATGATACCTCGTAACAACTGTTTCAGAATGTGTTTGTGTAGGAGATACTGCCAATCCAATGCTTTGTTTCTATTTTATCCCTTCAAAGAAAAGATTAAGAGGAGTTCTTGATCGCCAAAGGTTTAATCAAGAGGCCTTTGTCTGACCTTTGAGTGTAGGAATCATCTAAAATGTTGTTTGTGTTTATGTGTTTTGACAGAATTTGCGCTTTTACCTCAGGTTCCCAGATTTCATACCCAATTTGTTTCTGTAAATCTTCATTTAATAGTTTTGCTTGAGCATGAAGTCATACCGGTACTCAAAAAGTGTTGTAATCTTGGTGCCAGGACGTAAAGGTTGATAGAGGTTTCCATTTGTTTCTTTGATGGTGTTGTATTTTTCTGGTAGGGAGGGATGGAGGCAGGCAGGCAGACAAACAACATTGTATTATTGTCAGCATCTTGCTATAACTATTGCAACATTTCTGTTGAAAATCCATGTAGTATATCAACCTGTACTTTCCCAAAGTGACAAACCAACAGTCTGTACAATGCATTATGGCGATATGGAATAAGTGTTTAATTGAGCATCAACAATTTTTAAGTCCACTGGACAAACAAGAATTTGACTGAAGACCTTGTACAGTACATTCCACATGCCTATGACCACCTATTGAAACTCAGTACAAAAGTTTCTTACAGATGTGACAAGTTACTAGAAACTTGACACTACCTGGTGACGATGTAGTGTCAAGAAGGTATTGTACACCTGTCCCTGGGTGATAACATCGGCTAGTTAGCTAGTTGTGGCTAGTTAGCTAGTTGTGGTCGTGTCGCTGGTTCTCAAGTATGTTTTCTTGCCCATCCAAGCGTATCACTGGTAACTCGCCATTTGTCGATGATTTGAGTGTATATTGCAAACTTGGATACCTCAACCCTACTAGTACATTGTATCTAATGCAGGCACAAGCGTGCAAGAAATATAATTTTTAACCTTTTCTGTGCTGGTGGCAACTGTACTCATCCCCAGCTGTTTTATTCATGTATTTAAAGACATTAACAGACTGCACAGTAGTCGGTGTTATGAAATGGATATACATTTTCTAATCACAGCAGGATATTCCAGTGAGCTAACGCTATTAAAACTAATGTAAATCTAGACCAGTACAAACAGACATACACTATAGAGCATGGTGTTATTTGTATGTCTGGAGAATTGTCACAGATAGCTACCACCAGTACATTGCTGAAGAGTGGTTAAGCACCGTACATTCACCATTCACCAGCGCCAGTCTGTTTATTTAATTAGAAGTAACAGAAGTCGCTTGATATATTTCATCTATTGTTTGAGAGGCAGCATGAAGATGTACGTGATTTACATGCATGCTTCCACTGGTACAGGATAACTGCGGCACGCCTTTGTAACTGGAAGATTTAATGGACGTCTTACAGTTACGCCTAGATCAATGGAGATATCCTACAGTGGAAATATTCCTTTGACTGGGAGACTTATCAAGTTGGAGATGGCATGACAATCCTGCTAAAACCAGATGCGTAATAAACCTGCTAGCTGGCACTAATAGTCTGGTTGTTGGTGACGTTACTGTGATCAGCTAGAGTATGCTACAGTCAGCTAGAGTATGCTACAGTCAGCTAGAGTATGCTACAGTCAGCTAGAGTATGCTACAGTCAGCTAGTATGCTACAATCAGCTAGAGTATGCTACATTCAGCTAGAGTATGCTACAGCCAGCTAGAATATGCTACAGTCAGCTAGAGTATGCTACAGTCAGCTAGTATGCTACAGCCAGCTAGAGTATGCTACAGTCAGCTAGAGTATGCTACAGCCAGCTAGAGTATGCTACAGTCAGCTAGTATGCTACAGCCAGCTAGAGTATGCTACAGTCAGCTAGAATATGCTACAGTCAGCTAGAGTATGCTACAGTCAGAGTATGCTACAGTCATCTAGAGTATGCTACAGCCAGCTAGAGTATGCTACAGTCAGCTAGTATGCTACAGTCAGAGTATGCAAAAGTCATCTAGAGTATGCTACAGTCATCTAGAGTATGCTACAGTCACAAACTCCATGCTACTGACATGCTATGCATGCCATTCTGTCTGTCTGTCTACATGGCTAGCTGGCTGTATGTCTTTCTGTCTGTCTGGCTGTCTGGCTCGGCCTGTCTTCAATAGCCACATACATCCATAAGTCATCCTCCTTTCTTTTCTTCTCGTAATCATCTGTGTTTGTGTGTCACTCATGTTGGCTCTATTGACACACTGTCATGTCTGCAGACATGGTCTATAGATATGTGTTATGCCATGCCATGCCATGTTGGGGCTGTATATTGCCTCCAGTCTGATACAGACTGAGATTTGAGACGACCAATCCCCAACATTATCTCTGGTGAGGCCGGCCAAGGTCGCTGGGTGGAATTTGCATCTCGATCTTTATGTCCTGAAAGTTGTAGAAAAGAACAGAATGAAGTATTTATTGCTGGAGATTAGAGAAATTAAGGCCAATTACGTGTTTTTCCACACGGCATCCCTGCTTTATGTAACATTTCTGCCATTAAATTTGGAGAACTTCGAAGACAAACATCCCAATACAAGATACATTCCGGCATTGGAGGAACTTGCGGTCGCTCTTCTCACATAAATATACAGGCTGTTACATTCCGTTCCTGTGTGATTACAATGCAGACATTTAATACTCATTGCTGAAATTTTAAGTGTTTTCAAGGTTTACATGTATGCGAAGAAAATTTATTTTGTGTGTGGAAGTAAATAATGAGAGATGGAACAAGCAAATGTGTGGGTCAGTTTATTTATTTGTTAACCTGTCTATCTGCTGTAGTCCATATCCCGGTCTGCTGGAGGTTCCATGTAGAGGTGCGACTGATTCCAACAGGGATAGGGTTAATCAAGTCTTCATTTGGTATTTCCCATTAAATCTCCAATATATAACTTTTATGAAAATATGTGCCGTAGGACCTGCTGATCATGAGATTCAAACTCGACTTTCTGGATTGTGAGTTGAACGCTCTATCAAGATCAGTATGAGCATCTTGTTAGTTGAAATATATTTTATTCAAGAAAAAAATAAATAGGTTATAAGTTGTAACAACTCGATGAAAATCGCTTATTATATCACACCCTGCTACAATTGTTTACTATTTCTGAACACTGAAATCCCTGGCACATGTGTAATTAACTGAAGATCTTATTATTTGAAATCATGAATGTTAGACAGCAAAAAGAACATTAAAAGTATAAACTGTAATAATATAAGATACCATATCAAATGATGATAACACAATAAGTTCTAATAAGTAGATGAAGCTGTTTGACAGTCAAGCACTAGTGATTGACATGGTAGTCGATGAACACTTGACTGCATTAATCCGCCACCTGTTCTCACCCAGGACATAATCCGATTGTTTAGTTAATCCTTATGATCCTCTGGTCTGTCCCTTTACTGTTCCCACAGCAGTCCGACAATGACACTCGGCTGCTGGGCTGATCTCAGGTAGACAGCGTACCTGCCTTAGTACTGACCACTAATTAACCTGTGTTTACTTAACTAATTACTTGGCTGCAACCACCAGGTAGCCCCTATGTTTAGTGACCCTTACAACGTTACAAAAACAAACTTGACTGTTGAGAGTACAACAGGGTCCCCATGCCAGATGGGGTATATTTAAGGAAGTGAATGAAGGGGTGCACTGTCATTTACAGAGAAGGTCGACACTAGAATAGTGCACTAACGTGCCGATAGATTTGTTTACTTTACAATTTCAAATTTGGATATTTATTCTGCTGGTCAAGATGAGGCTATTTAAAAGTAGTTGTATGTTTCTGAGAAAACAAAGACTCGCTGAGGTAATGTTGTCATATTCTATTAACTTTCAATCAACTTTTGTCAGAAATATGGTATCTTTACATATTGATTGAATTTTTGCTTTACTTCACAACAGGAACATTTCACCTATACGCAATGATATTTACTTATTATTTAATGATGGAATGAACTGAGCATTACATGCTAATACTATACATTTTTTTTGCAAATATCTTTTCACAGGGCATATTTATTTTACAAATATGTTACTATATATATTTTTCTTTCATCATTTTAGTCGTCTAGAAGCCAGCCTGCCATCGGTCTCAAACAGACACAGAAATCTCGGGTGAGTACTTTTCTTATACACTGTATGTCTTGTAATTTCTACTTATTCAAATTTCCCTACACAAATCATGATGGCAGCGGTGTGTACCACTATAAGCAGGTAACATAAATATTATTCAACATTGTTACTATCAGGAAGTGTTACCAGTATAACGTGATACTTAACTAACACATGTTCTAAGTACTGTGGGCTACTACTAGCATGTGTTGTCAGTACTGTGTGATGCTATTGGCAGATTTTGCCACTGTTGCGTAAAGCTGTTCTTCCCCAGGTGTAAATACCTGCAACCCTTGAATACCAGGGAACACAACATCGTAACACGCAGTGACATGTCTATTTCTGGCCAGTGGACTGGTACACGTGGTTTCCCAAAGCTGTCGAAACAAAACGTTTGTAAGCCTGGTACTAAAAGACTTATCGTGGATCAGCTGGCAAACACTGTCAATCCCGGCTGTCTCATGGTGGTCTCATGGTGGTCTCTCGGCCAACTAGACACGGTTCTGCAAGCTGACATAAATTGATCCCTATTCATCCTCTAAAATCCTCTACAATTTGGTTTCTTTTTTAGCTGATGGGGAAACAAACAAGGTTACCTAGTAATGTTCCCTGTAAACTTGGCAACAATTTTGTGTTTAGTTTGACTCATTGTGACCATTCTATTGTAAACAAGACTGAACGGTTTCCTGCTTGGAGGAATTAATTGCAACTCTTAATTTGACTGGTATTTTTTTATTTCTTAAATTAGAGTATTTGTATGACATGCCAGTTGTATGCTAAATTTTAATGGTAAGATTTAACATAAATTAATTCTGTACATAGTTAAAAATGATAGCAATTTATACATGTTGGAAGAGTGTAGAGTTAATTTGACTTTATTAATTCTGGGTTGGAGTCTTGGAGTACCAGGATGTCTGTATTTGATACACGTGCTTACAGTTTGCCGTCTTCTTGGTAAACAAGTCATGTGCATATCACATGATCTTGAAATCGCAGACCACAGCCTACATTGAAAACAGATTTGATATTTTCTGATTCTCTGAAGGAGTCAAATATCACTAGGGCCAATAAACATTCTTACAATTTGATGAAAGGCATATCCTATAGTGTGTGCCTTCATATAAACATAGGCTGTTTGCTTGTATGTAGAAAGTGTGTGCTTGTTCATGCTGGAATTGTGTTGAAATGTAATATGCGACTTTACCAAACAAGAATTGCAACTTTATGAGCAACTTGCCCCTTGGCTTTGCTAGGCTTTACAGCTGTATGCATTTTTATTTTATATTTATTTTTTATTTTTATTATTTTTAATTCTACAACTCGGTCATGTTTATAATTAAGTTATTTGAAGAGGTTTTGGAGAGACATATAATTAATAAAATATCTTCGTAATCGTATCCCAATCATCCCAATCCTTGACCCATCATGATTAGTTAACAACAAAGCCCTACCCTAGCATTAAGTATCTCAGGTGTTGGAAGCACCCCCAGGCTATGCCCCACCCCCACAGGACCAGACTAACCATGGTAATTATCATCAGGGGGCTGGGTCCTGGATTAGTTACACTGGCCAGGAGTCGCAGGAAGTTAAGCAAGACCTGGGGGACTAGGGCAACATCAGCAGTGTTTGAAGAGGCAATATTTGTTATTTATTTTAACTGTGACTTTTAAATTTTGCATTTGTTTTAATTGTCCCAATGTCAGGATTTAAAAGCAGGCTGCCTAATTTTAAAATTAATTGTCTATTCTAAATGGATCACTTTATTCTAAAATATTATTAAATTTTTGGGGTTAATAAAAAGCAACACCTATTTGTGTATGAATTTCAATAGTAGGCCTAACGGTGAAATGTTTCAATAGCAAGTAGAGAATTTGGTTTATTAAATTTGTGTGGTAAACTTACTAAAACAAAGAATTATTACCATCATATGCTGAACATTATATATTAATATTTAGGTTTTAGCTTTAATAAATACAGTGTCCCCTCGATATAGTGCTGAAGTTGGGGTCCAGGACATACCCGCCTTATACGACAGGTAAATAACAAAACTAAAATTAGAATCCACATCTCACCCTGCCTTGAATCCGAATTCGCTGTGTATTAAACCATGTTATATTAAGGGGACACTGTACTTTAATGACTGTAATATGAAATATTATGTTTGTTTCTGAGTATACCTCTGTCTGTTCTGGGCTGGCTTGCATACCTGTAGCTTAGAGTACATCTCACAGCAGCTAAGTCCTGACCTCATGGAATGGTAGTCGTACATTATCAAGATAGGTGTACATAGTTATTATCAAGATAGGTGTACATAGTTATTATCAAGATGGGTGTACATAGTTATTAACAAGATAGGTGTACATAGTTATTATCAAGATAGGTGTACATAGTTATTATCAAGATAGGTATACATAGTTATTATCAAGATAGGTGTACATAGTTATTAACAAGATAAGTGTACACTGTACATAATTATCAAATGCCATTGGTCACTTCCTCGAGTCTGGTATACCGTAATGTACTCACAACCATGCTTTCTGCCTTAGTCATATCCTACCATCTTTTTTACAAAATTGCTAATGTTCCTAGTATTTTAGCTACATACATTCTGACATCCTGGTATAGCAATTAAGACGGACATATATGTTCATTTGAAGATTTCCGGCAATTAACTTCATGCATATCTTACCTTTTTATCATCTAAACATATGCAAAATGATGTAGAAAATACTTTAATTGATCATTTGAGCAGTATGCATACTGGTAAAATGAAACTTGCTGTCTGATTTGTCATTTGCTCTAATCTGTGGAGAAGGTCTTCTACGTTAGTGAGCTCATTGAAGAACCAGGGTATCATTTCTCAAAGCTCTTGTATCTACTAGAAGAGGACCATAAGCAGACTTGTGGCAATATCTTACATGATGCTGTGCACTAGCAAGAGTGCTACAGTTTCGTAATTGATATGAGAGCTTAGAGAAACAATACCCAGTTATAAAAAGTTAAAATAAAGTTTTAAAAAGACAAAGGTCTCATGATGGCTTTGTGAAGGTAGACCAAGATGCTCAGTTCCTACTGGCATCTTAGACTGGCCACAACATTTTTATCCTTTACTACTTCTTGCACCCCAGCCGTCTTCCAGGAATACCTTGCTGTTATTGCCTGCCTTGAGTTCCTCTATCCTCTCTAGTCACTTCCTCCTCTATCTCCTCCAATCACTTCCTCTATCTCCTCCAATCACTTCCACCTCCATCACACCTCATCACTTCTCTCATAGATCTCCATTAATACAGATACACTGCTTATTGTGTTTTGTACTGGAACTAAATTTGAAATGCATTGGTTGCACGCTCGGATTATCTCTCATAGAACAGCTTAACATCTTTCACTATTCAATCTGATATGACTGTCTGTAAGCTGGTAATATCCTCAATTATTGACTTGGATCAGAATGGGAAGGATTATGTCTAAGGATATATAAATCTACTTTTGCCTACTTTTCCCCCTCTGGCCTGTAAATCTGGGCTCACCCCACCACTCTATTAACTGCTGCTATTCAGAAAGGCAACCTCTTGAAAATATGTGCTGCCTTTGATGTGAGAATGTAGGTAATTGTTCTGCATCATTTACATCCTTTGAAGTCTGTTCCTGGTTCTGTAGATCTGCCTCTGCACTTACACCACACCTGCGTAAAGTAGACGTAAAGTAGGCTTCAAGCAGTAACAGTAGAACTGATAAAAGTGCTGGTAAAGTAAGCTGCAAGCAATATTATGTCGCCCTTCCTTTACACTTGAATGTGAAATCGCAATAGTTTACGTAGGTTATTGGATTTCTAGGAATTTTTTTATCAGAATTAGCATTTCCAATTGCAATATTAGTATCACTACTTGTATTGAATTCCTTTGAGTTCACTCTTCTTGCTGTTAGGTTTCATTTTATTTCTAAATGTCGGCTAAAGCTGGAAGCTTTAATTCAACCGTTGTTTAATTTTTAGAATTTTCCATCTCTTTTTTAAATGTTCTTTTCCGGGTCTGTATGCTTCATTATCTTTGTACAGATTGTCCTCGTTAGCAAATAGACCCGCAAACATGCATCACTTTGAACATCATTGTCGTTACCATGGCAATGAATATAATTAATCATTCAGTTTGGAGAAATTCTCAAAAATCCATAATTACTGCTTTCCCTGAAAAAGGAAATCTTCAAGCAATTTGAAGTAATTTGTCCATGAAAGTGGATAATCATCAAGTCGTCCCTCACAAGCTGTAGGACTTTTAACAAGCTAAGAGAAGGTACTTGAATTTTTCGTCAAAATCCTGGCATTTCCAAATGCATGTGCGGTTCCATTCCGTTAGACAGCCTGGAGAATTTGGTGCCAATATCTGAAGAAGTATTGATTTTATGCTGAAAATGTGACTCATTGCAAACTGACCCACACAAGCAGAGGTGAATCACTGCACACAGGGAACATCTTGCAATAAAATGTGACTGGACACTTGTTTGTGTTTGTGTGTCACGGAACTCATGTGTGGTGCTATCTACTGCCTTGCCATTCCTTACTGGTGCCATTCCTTACTTTGGTAATGGCATGTCGTGCTTCCCAATCAGGAATTTTCATTCAAGAAGCGATTCACTCGTGATGATGGTTGAATGTTTCTCGTGGATTAAGTGTTTTTCTGTGACATCTTGCTTCTCGTTCAATGACAAGGTATTTCGTCCATCTTTTTGTCTCCTCTTTAAATTTTGAAAGAAACTCAGTTTTAACTGTAGAACATTTTATCATGATGTTACTATGTGTATTTTGTCAGTACGAAGAAATAAATAGCTAGTCCATCTAGGTTAGAATTTTTATGCATTGGTTTCTCTCAATGATTGCTCAAATGATACAGTATATTTTTTTCAACGAACCTTTGTTCATGTTTGTAAGCTTACATTAATAGTTTAATCAGATGAGTCAGACGGATCTCTCGTAGCCTTGTAATTAATCTTGGCAGAATTAATAAAGTTTTGTCCTATGACGTAATCTTTTGTTTTCGTCTGACTTGTTTTCCCATTTTCCATTAATGGTTTTTAAAAATAAAACAAATAGGTCGGATTTCATGTAACATACATTTTATGTAATGTTGGTTTGATATTCTGAAGACTTGTTTTTAAGGGTAAATGGATTCTTGCCAGAAACTGATTAAGATGCTGTGAAGCTAGTCTAATATATTAACTCTAGTGTTCTATGTTAATAATACTCTATTAGTACTAATAAAAACATTGTCACTTTTTGGTAAAATATTCCTGTTTGTTTGTTACAACAATTTAAAGAGCTCACTAACAAAACAAGTCTAGAATTGAATGAGACTACACTGAACTATATTCACCGGAAAATTTTCTTTGAATTCTTTTTCTTCTTCATCTTCATCATCATCATCATCATCATCATCATCATCATCATCATCCTCTTCTTCATGTTATCCTCTTCATCACCATCATCATTATCTTCATCATAATCAAAATCAACATCTCTTTCTTCATTTTTTCATTATTTTTTGTATTTATATATCATTATTATTATTATTATTATTATTATTATTATTATTATTATTATTATTATTTCTTCAGTATTTAATATTGAATTTCACGGACTGAACGTGGCCCAAATAGTAGGCAGTGTTTTTGGTATACAGGATGTATATACTATCTGCCAGAGAACTGCTTCCTAGTATTTACAGTTTATCTATGTTCTGGAATCCAACTGTATCCCTTATGACGTTGTCCAAGTTTACATCTCTACATCTGGCTCCATATTGCTACATCTATTTGTAAGTTATAATGACCTAATTGAGATATAGTATGTACACAGAGATAAACTGAAAGTGGCAGATGAATGAAATCTCACTAGACTAGGATATCTGGAGCCAATATCTACTTGTGAGGTGTAGGCTATCGGAACCCAGTCTTGTGAGTGCTGCCGACAGCTATGTCAGTCTATAGAAATCCTATCAGAAATTATAGTTGTATAATTCATACTAAAATCTACTTTCATTATAAAACTACGACAATTATTTATTTTATAGAAAAAAAACCATAAAGTATTTTTAATTAAAAGAAATAGGCTACAAAACATTAATTAGATATTCCTTTCAGTATTTGAAGAGTATCAATAACATGTGTCAAATCTTTAATGAAGGTGTTAATTACCATGTTAATTAGCGACTAGCCATGTCACCAGCAAGCTAGACTGGACATTGCCTGGACGGGTGTGTTAGAAGTCAATGCTTGGTCATACTCTTGTGTCAAAGTCAGCCATAAAACATTAATTAGGTTACCCAGTCAAGTAGAATAAAGTTGTCAAGTGTGAATAACAAGACCACTGTTTGTGACAGTACACAGATATCATTAGTCAAATATTTTGAAAGTTTAACTAAATATTGTTTTATAAATCTGAGTATTAGTGTTGATACAAGTACATGTATATACAGTAGATAGGTTTTATTTTAAAAGATATACAACTTAAAATAAGTAAATACAAATTTAAATAAAGTTAATTAAGCAAAGGTTTATGCATACCATTTCAGAAATGTCTGAGGATCTATTATATTGAGTATTATTATTATTCAAGTGTAATTTCAAATCATTATGATTATTATCATCATCGATATCGGTCACTTGATCATCCCATACTGTGAATTAAGGGAGTAGTTAATTTGATCCCTATTTTCAAATGCAAATTCTCAGGGTGAAACGCGATAGGGTATTGTGCAGTAGGGGCAACCTCAGCAAGATCCCCTTTGAACTCCCTAACCCCCCATAGTTGTGTCAATAGGGGCCAGTCATGTGACACCCAGGCCCCACATTCCTAAGTCCTGACATGCCTGGGTAATACCCACCCTCAATAGAAGGGGTTACTTGGCGGTGTGGGGGTATTGGGTCCGGTGTGGGGGTATTGGGTCCGTGTCAGAGTCCTGGGTCCAGTCAGCTGCTATCAGGTACGCAGAATACAACATTATTTATGAGCTAACATGAAACTCGAACCAATTGTCAAATATATCTCCATTTGTTTGTTTATTATTGGATATGATTTTTTGGTTTTATTAATTATTAAATGTTCTTCATTGTCATTTGATTATACATGCAAATTGTAACTCATCTCTAAATTTATCTTTATCTTGTGTGCAAATTAGCCATAGTTTGGACCTATAAACCTAAACCTTCCTTTATCCGTGATTACAATAGAATACTAATTTCCAAGGATTTATGTCCATCATTTGCATATCTTTGATTACAGTAATCACCCTGGTCTTACTTACATTCAAGTTTTAATGCTCACCATTGTGGGAGATCGCCTACCCTACAGTTAATTACATATCTCCCTCCCATTCTCTATAGGTGTAGCGGACCTCCCACAAGCTACTGTTTCTTTCACAATACCACCCCTCCCTACTAACTATTTCTCGAGCCGGGTCCCCCTCTCTCACTATACGGCCCAGTGATGCTGCTGGTCGACTGAATGCGGAGTAACCTTCACAGCACACACTGCCGTCAGTCAGTACTGCGTTCACCTCGTACTGTGCTACTCATGTATTCGCACCTCCAACCTTCACCCCCTACAGCAGTGGAGTCCGGAATACCTGCCACGCGTTCTGAAGCAGTGTGCCGTCCTACAGACACATCCAGGTGACTCGTCTCTCTCTCTCTCGCTCTCTCTCTCTCCGTCCTGTTCAAATGTTCCCCGAGTCGGTTCTCCACCTGCAGAGAATCTGAGATGGATACCGCGTTGATGTTAACTTGACTGGGAGGGTGGTACAGACTGACTTCCCCCACATGAAGACATAACCGAGAAAACTCCGAATTAGAACTATGAGCGGGACATGACTTGACTTCTAACATTGACCATAGTGATCTATTTCAACAGGAAGCTCTTGTTTCTGTGTACTTTCAGCCCACTATCTTCGGTACGATTGCACAAGACCAGGCTCCAGTGGAAGACCGGAGGAGGGTAAGTCAACTTTTGTTTTATTCTTTCCAAAGTAAGCTCGTTTCTTCGGGAACAAAACTGTTGGTGTCTGTGACCGGTGCCACAGTCCAGTGTTGTTGCAGTCCAGTGTTGTTGCAGTCCAGTGTTGTCCTCAGTGTCACTCGGAGCTGGTGTGTGTCACACCTGGCCGCTGTCAGATCTGGGACTGGAACAGTCAGTGACACAGTGACACAATCTGACAGACAGTGACAGGAGCAACAGCACAATAGACAGGGCTCTGTAGTTACTACATTGGCACCACTAGACTGGAGGCGGTTGTGATCACTGCTATAGTGTGTGATCATCTCTAATTGAATCTGTGTTCGTGAGTAATCTGTGAGGATACTCATTACTCTATACACGGATCAGCAGGTAAATATTGAGAGAAAATTGAAGTGTCATTATTAATGTTCCAAGATGATCAATCTATCATGTTAAATCTGAAATCGTGGTTTTACTTTTTATTTGAAATAGAAATTAGAACTTTTGATTACCTGCTTTTAAGGAAATTGTTCAATATAGTGGTGATAGAATACACTGAATCAGAGTGATTATTTTTCAATGGCTATAATTTAATCAAATATATTTGTTCAACATGGTGTGTTAAATATTCAAATGTAATTTCAGTATTTGCAAAGACATACACTCAATATGAATACACAGTTGGGTACAATATGTTCAAACTATCAACTTCAAAATATTATTCAAATGATCTGTTAAGAGTTCGAATGACTTTTGCTATCTTAAGAAATCTGTACGCCTCTTTGATCTTTGCCTGCATTGTCCAGACGAGATGTATTTTAATGATATTTCCACGTGACAATGACGGATCGCGAATGTTTTTCTTATTCTGAGATCCTGGTACATGCCCATGTCTTGCCGATCAACGATGAAATTTGATAAGCATGGGTGATAGGTAGATTGCTTTAGCATAGCTTCACCTCATCATACTGCCTTAGCCATTAGCCAGACAATGTCAAGATGATGGCTTTAGAGAAAACAGCTGTCTAGGATCTCGTAGTAGCAAAATATTATATTCTTTAACCTTTTTCATCCTGGAGGGAATCTGAGATGCCCTATAGAGAAGCAATTATGATGAACACTGAAGATGATTCTGAGGTCATACCTGGAATCTGTCTATTGTTCTCCTTGAAGCTGTCAAAATGTCAGGTCAAATCTAAAGTATTACCTGTATAATGTTCAGTGACTAGGAAATAAAAGATTTATGACATGTTTATTAGTTCAGCTTTGTAATGAATGGTCTTGTAGCTATGTCAAATGTCAGGTCAGATGATATCAGAAATTGTTAGAGATATTTATACTCTGGAATTATGACCATAAAGATGACCATAAAGAATTATATGGAGATGTTATAACAAGAAGCACCCATTATTTTGTATATTCCATGTGTCACATCAACATCTATAAAGTATAGAATTCAATATTCTATTAAAATATAATATATATATGGTTTTATTTTTATTGTGTTGAATGAAATATCTTGGATATTAATCTTTAAAAGACATTGCCATTCTGTTTTTAGATTTTGTATATTAAAGCATTGGTTGGGTAGTATCTGCTAAGGCAGATGTTTTTGATTTTACGAGCCAGGTCACTTGAAACTGAGAGGTGTGCAGTATAGCAGTATTGGTAGGGAGATCATTATTGTGCACCGAGATCACAGCTTGACATCTGTGCACTGATAATACTGGAAATTCAAAACTTGGAGAAATCTACCTTCGTCTAACTCACCAGGAAATGTTGAAAGAATTGCTGAACTTTTTTTTCTCCCCCAAATGGAAATCTTGTGCTAATGAAATTTTAGAAGGGCAGCAATTTCACAGCATCTTTGCGTATAGTTTTTTTATTTTTTAAAATGTCAGTTCTGCACATTCCAGAATAAGATGGTAATATAGTTAACACATTGAAGCATGTTCACTGGTCAGAATTTGGTTACCAAGAATTTCAGAAGAGTAAGTAACACTTCATAAAATTGTCAGTTCCTGTGAATTGTGATGGTTCTAAGAAATGAAGATATTTTGAATATATTGTCAGGGGAGTATCAAGTTTAATGTCAACATTCTATTACTGTACAGGATCATTACGTACAGTGATTGGACAGAGGCATGAGAAAGAGAAGGCAGTTATTGTCTAGCTTGTTGCATAATCTGTTTTCCTGATGACCATAAATCTCTCCAGAATATTCATATTGCAATGATAATATCCAAAACAAACATTACAGTAGACAGTAAAAGATAAGCAATGTTTTGGTCTGTAGTGGCGCCATACGTCTTGTACAGGATATAACACATAGCACCGAACATGATGTGTTATGGTGATAACGCCGCTCAAATAATGCTCCATTGTTGAGTAAAACAAATCAAAAAAGTTTTCTAAACATCTATTGAAGAAATATTATTGCATGAATCGACTCTTTGTAATGTTGTTTTGTTTTAAAGTTCTATACAGTCTATAAATATGATTAATTATTATTGTCAGTTATTATTATAATTTAATACAGAAAGTTAAATCTTTGAATATTTTCCCCATCAGTCTTGAATTGTGTAGTTATTGTGACACAATATAAATAAGTCAGATATGATCCTCCCTTTCTTCCCCTTCCTTATCATTGCCTATATCTCAGATAGTTCATAATTATGGAAGACGTATTGGAGATGTTGAGAACGAAATGCAGATGAATTACATTTCCATGAGAATTTCAAAGTGTCAAGAGGCAGTGTGATTTTGATAGAGCAAGTCGTACGATATTAGCTACCGATTAATTAGTGGTTATCCATTCCACTGTGTCTCTAGTGTGTCTCATGCGTGTGTCTCCATTAATTGTGTCTCTCATGTGCCTAGTATGTGTGTGTCTCCATTGTGTCTCATGTGTGCCTTGTTTGTCGGCATGATGTCTCTTGTATATCTCCAGTGTGTCTTGTGTGTATCTTGTGTGTTTCCAGTATGCATCTTGTATGTGTCCAGTGTGTATTGTATGTCTCATGTGTATGCATGGTGTCTCTTGTATATCTCCAGCATGTCTAGTATGTCTCCAGTGTTTATCTTGTGTGTGTCTCCAGCATGTCTCATGTGTGTCTCTTGTATGTCTCCATGTGTCTGTCTCTCCTGTGTGCCTTCACTGTGTCTCTCAAACATGTATATCTCCAGTGTATGCCTCTGTGTCTCCTGCCTGTCTCCTGCGTATCTATCTTACAACACTCCTGGGTTAGACCCTCATCTGTCACACAAGTAGACTATTGTTTACCAGGACAAGTTACATTTGTCTAAACCTTCGCTAATGGATGTTAATGGATTCTGTTCGTTGGGGAAAAAATGTCAGATAATAGTTGCCACTATTTTATCAGTCAGCGTATATAATGATTGTATCTTGTTGCCCCCAGTGTGTATGTTCTTATGCATAAAGTCGTGCCCTGCTGGAAGAAATTCAAGAATGAAACAGTATTCTATGTAAATGATCTTTAGATGAATGCATCATATTTCTGCAAGCTTTCGCAATGTTTTCTCAAACAACATCTGACCTGTGTCTTTATAGTGCTGGGTTATCACAACTCCATGAATAATTATAATAAAATTCACATAAAAGGTTTTATATTGCTCAAATCCAATATTGCTCTGGGGTCCACTGTATTTATGTTTTCTGTTCTTTGAGCTTCCTTTGGAAAGTTCTCAGTTCGCCAGTTTTTTGTATCTAACTTGTCATTGGGAACAATTGTTCTGTAGTGTATTATTGATGCATCTGATTGTATAAATGAAATTAGAACTTGTCAGATTAATTATCGAAGTATGCAGTTTATCCAATTCAAATGTTTTTCTTTTCCAAAATATATGCCAAATTTCTTTTCTAAATGTGTGTATTTCCCAGCCATGGTGTTGGCCCCTGTGAGAAATCCACTAGTTGAATATCACGTCAAGACGATCTGTATCCAAGTATTACAGTGTCTGGCTGCCCAGAAAATATATATCTGTACCATCTTGCCACAGTATAATCCCCAGATAGATATACTAGTAGTACATACCTACAATACCAAGCCTAATTATCTGCTAGAATGAAAGGTTGACCAGTCGGTTGGCCAGTCAGTTGACCAACATTATCGAATGTTTATGGTTCAGCTCCAGATTGGCCTATATGAGTTCCACTGGTCAATGGTAATTGAATTCATTGACATTGTGCAAGTGAGTTCCGTGAGTTGTTTGTATGAGTCAAGATTGCTTGTCGACTGGTCCTGTGAAAATTGTGCATTGTCAAGTATCCTTTTAAAAGGAAAATGTATTGTATCTAATGTCGATTTCGTGAGGGAATCCTGCTTGTTGGCATTTACATGAAATGAAGCAAAGGATTCCCTTTTTGCATAGAAATAATAACTTTGTTTGAAGTATGATTTGTCCTATTTATCAAACCAAATTTATATCATCAAACCAATATAAAATATTCTCAGTGGGAAGAAAAAAACGTATTTACAGTAACTTTTTCAATCTGAGACTGATATTCCTGACATGCTTCTCAAAGCAATAATCAGTGTATTAAGTAAGCCTATTGAGATTTCTTCCAGCCGGTAACACTTGGCAGATTGGTGTTTTGTGGAAGTTCTTGTATTGATGATGGCGAAGTGCGAGACTTTGTGCTTCATTCCACTCATTCAAGCTTCTATTGATTCATGATGCGATCCGGCCAGTTTGAAGTGTACGTCTATTTCTCTCTAGGAGCTGTCAATTCCCTGCAAATTTCCTCTCTTTCTGCACAATTGGCCGTCTATTTCTATCAGATGATGTACATACAGGGCTTCAGTCTCCAGTTAGTAGGTCCTCGTCGACACAGATCCTCGCTGCCCTCAGAGTTAACACTGAAGTGTGCCCAAGATGTGTTTTAACACCATATCCCTCACATTGATCGGTGCTAAACCTATAGATATCCTTAGTTCTTACCAATATCGAGTCTTATTATCACAGCAAGAAATTTGTAGAGAGAATGAATGAATTGGTGCTTTACATCGCAGTTCGCTTTAGAGGGAAGAAGTAAGGTTATGTACCAGGTGGCTGGTTTTTTTTAAGATCTTGACAATTATTGATGGATATTTAAAGTTTTAGCTGTTTCTGTAGGAGCAGAAGCATCAAATCTAGAACATCCTGAGTTATCTGGTCTGAGAGCTAATTGGATGGAGTGTGCCACTTGGGCCGATAAGATGGTCACAATAAATAGTGGTAGGAATCTCTCCCCACTTTGGAGGTCAGTGACCTAGGAGGGGGAGGTATATTTAGCCATTGGCGCTGTGTCGGCTTTGGAGGGGGTGGTATATTTAGCCATTGGCGCTGTGTCGGCTATGGATGTGTGTGAGTGAGTGAGGGGGTTGCTCATTCATCCTTCCTCATTTTATGCTATTTCTGTGGATTGTCGAGAATGTGTAAATGATTCTAGGTTGGTATGGAAACGACAAAAACAAGTTCGTCATGGCCATTTCTGTCTCGAAGCGTCATCACTGAGAAAGTTTCCATATATGTTATTTCAGCCTCTCTGCAAGTGTGACTAATATATCAAATGAAGTTTCTAGTCTGAAGTTGTATTTGTAATGAATGACCTAGTAATCATGGAAAGATGACAATATCATAACATATCTT
Organism: Lepetodrilus pustulosus; assembly: GCA_032355345.1. Classification (NCBI taxonomy): domain Eukaryota; kingdom Metazoa; phylum Mollusca; class Gastropoda; order Lepetellida; family Lepetodrilidae; genus Lepetodrilus; species Lepetodrilus pustulosus. The sequence goes on along the minus strand of JAULBP010154692.1, from coordinate 7,810 downwards.
CATCTAATGGTATCTTAATTTTTAATGGCAATAACATTACCTTCATCATCTTGTGCTAATCTTAATATTTGAATTCACAAGAATACCATACTAGAACTTGGATTAAAGTTAATAAAAGTTAGTCTCTGGACAATAACAGTTTTAGTTTGAATTTGTTTTGCAACTTTTACAGTGAAGATAATGTTTTACAGAGTTAACTGGATAACTATTCAAGTTGGACACTTCAACCAGATCGAGTTAGTTCAGCATTCATAGCTAGGCTTAACCATCAACAATTGGGATAACAAACATATTGAGAGAACTATTAGACATTGTTTAGTTTCCACCCCAAGATATTGACCAATCTGAGTCACATGGCAAAGATACATTATCGATGTCCGACTCCTTCGCAATCATTTATTCCCTCGCGTCACATTGAGTCATTTTTGCCACCGATATTAATTCTGACTGCAATCCAGGCCGATATTGATTGTACCTCTGTGTATGAATACTGCAGCCTCCCACACGAGAATATTAGGCCGGCGTGTAAACACTGCGATAAGGATCGTAGCAGATTAGCGGACCGCGAGGGTAATACAAACTCTTTTCTCTGGATTTACAACCATTCCACTCTCACTATGAGCACCCCCCATGGATGGACGTAGTTTGCAATACAGGTAATGTAAATTACGTTAATATTTCATGTTCTTATAAATACATGTCTTCTTTAGAAAACAGACTCGTCGTTTGAATGTGAGTGAGAATAATGTGTGAAATTTGGCTTCTTAAATTTGAATTTGCCTTCCGCTTCTTGCCAGCCTTAAGGATATGTTCCTGTCAGAGGTAGACCGTGTTTACTGTACAGGTAAAGTACTTCTCGTGTATCTTCCACTTCCTCGTAAATGTTTGCGGTACATGGACGGAGGGAGCAATCATTGTTCTAAACGTGAGGTCGGTATCGAGGGGGGTCATGTCGCCCAGCCATGGTGTCACGTGCCTGCTGAACGTGCAGCGTACCTTTCCCGTGTACCTGCAGAGCTCGTCAGGCATTGTTTGCCCACCTGATGCAGGTAGTCGTCAGGTATAGCCGCGACCAGCCAGACAGACCTCCTTCCCACATGTTCGCTATTTAGCCTGTAAACACTGGAAACTGTCCAGGCTATTGAGAAGTCGGGACTCCACTGATGCATCGGCTGAGAGGTTACAGACCAGCGACTTTGCGCCGAAGTCTAAATACCTGCTTCAGTTAACAGCCACAATACTTACTAGATACGTTCACCGTGAGATACCAACAGCAATTACCTGGAGGGCGGAGAATATTGTTTGCCAAGTAGACAAAAAAAATGCTCGTGTGCAAGCTATGTGAAATGAAATAGCCCTGTGTATATCTACATACAGAATAGAAGGATGTGTATTTCTGTCATAGGTTTGACAGCTTGCTTGCTGATGGTGAATAGCGACACTGGCAAGCAATGTATGGAATCTATTATCACATGCAGAGATGATTCAGTGATGAACTGAGTTTCAGTTGGGTGTTTATGATTTAGTATCTGGATGTGGGTCATTGTAGAAGTTCGAGATGTAAGTATTAAACATATTGTTAATTACTCCAGTTTCATAACTTATATGATTAGTCTGCGTTGTTAAAATCATATTAAACAATATGCAGCAGCTAGTTTTATTGGTGTTAGAAAGATGGGGCTAACCTCTGTATTATGACATGTCAAGTTATCCTTTAACCTTATACCTGCTGCAAGCAATTTGAGATGCCCTATGACTACAAAGCAGGGGGAAAGCCTATTAACACTGACAGTAGGACACGTACAATACAGGTGTATCCTTCATTGTCACCACAAACATGTATTTTCTAATAACATGTTTGTAGGAGATGAAAAAGTGTCCTTTCCCCAGTTCATAGATTTAGAAATGAAACACGTTCCTTGTCTATTCATAAATATAGAAGTTTGATTCATCAGTGGAAACCCTAGCTCTCATAATAGTTCCGGTTATGTCGATCTCTCTCGTTGAGCAAACTGCCGGCTCAGTGAATGGAAACTCCCCAAGTATTCGAGCTGCAGTGTATACCCAAAAGTGGAATTTCCTATCTGATAAGTGTTGACTTCATCAGGCTCTGGCACTTATAAAATCCGTTAACATTATTTGAATCGTCTGACTGGGAACAGCAGTGTGTGGTATACAGCCTACAGTGCATAGGAAACTGAACATGTGGATACCTAGACTTTTGAGCACGCCGACCACAGCATTGGTGAGGGAATATGTTAGTCTTCTTCTTTATCTTGTTCTGTATTGTATTCACAATATTGTATTTAATCCAGTTAACAAATTAAATACTTGATCTGTACTGTTGTGCGGTCTCTTTTAATTAACACGATAACATTATATTTACTTTATAAATAACAAGCACTGATTTATATGGCATTTATTGTTGCCTCAGGTTAGAGAAAAGTTAAGGATGAACAGAAATTTAACATTAACTTTGACAAACAATGGGTAATATTATGATATAATGAAAATGCAGGAAAGTACTCCATTCACTTTATGTTATGAAAAAAATTCCATGTTGCTGTCAACTTCCATAATTCAATAAATTTATCATTCCCAATAAAATGCTAAACTGCCATTAATCAATAAATGCTGCATTTTCTCTTGGGATTCTTATAACCTGTTGCTAGGATACAAATGTGGCGATCTCTGGTTGAAACTTAAACCATAAGATGATGTGATTGGCTGAAATATTCAGTTGTAGAAGCTCTGGATCCAGTCAATGTAGCCGACGTCGATGAAGCCAGTGCACCGTACCTGCAGTGCCTTCCTACACACCAATCTTCGTATAATTGCACCTTTGGCAATTGCCACCAACCAAATATTTTCCCTTTGTGAGTTTATGACATGCAAAGTGAATAAATATGCTTGTCTGTGGTCAATTGGCGGACTTTGTAATTGCTTAATTAGCACTGTAATTAGAAATCATGTGTAAATTACCCACGTGAAACTGAGAGGTATGTGCAATTCTAGACAGACACAACGGACGGAGATGTTGTAAACGATCTCGTGGTTACGTTCTCGTGGTACTCCATCAGTTGTTTGTGTGCATGCTGTAGGACAATTGTGTAACATTCTACATGTTCTATGCATGAATGATTTCCCAGCCAAATGACTCATAAGTGCTTTCAGTTGTTGAGTCAGCCTGATTTCTATGTTCAAGGCTATTTGTATGGGTTCCCGTTATTATGCTATGATTTATCAGCTTTTATAGAATATAATCAAAGATGGATGGCTTGTAGCAGTTTGTCAATGGCTTTTCAACAATATAAAATAGGAATTTGAACCAATATGATTCTTGAGAGTCCATTCTTTTTCATTTATAACTATAGTGAAATATATCCAAGAATAATAAGCAAGTTTAAGTCCACAAATAATTTATTTATTTTACATTTTGCAATGGTTTTGGCATTATAAGTTTTGTGTAAAACACAGGTGCTTCTATTCAGACTGACCATATGAACTGCCATGACAGCAGATGTCTGTATTAGTATACTGAGTTGGGGCTGGTCATTCCGGAGGTGTAATTCAATAGTGCATGTGCATTAGAGAGAACTGCCAGGTGTAAAATCGGGAGAAAAGCATGTCTGGTAAACATCTTACTTTTGCCAGTATTTAAACCTGGATATAGAGTATACTGCTGCACTTGAGTAAACTTGAACTCTTCATGCACTAGAGTTTGGACAGATTGTTTAAGAAAGATAGTAACAAAAGTTTCTCTGCTTATGGAAAGTGCTGGTGAAGAGGTGTTCTTGAACAGATAATGGAAATGTTGGTATTTCAATACTGAAAAATTTGAAACATTGAATTACAATGCCCACAGTATACCAACCCTGATTACCACATGTGACTATTGTTAGAGTCGATGGCCTGGAAATCTCCATATAATTGGTACTAAATGTATTCAATTATGACATAGTCTATTTGATGATTAGTACAAGTTTAGAAACATCTGTTGTCTATTTGATGATTAGTATAAGTTTAGAACCATCTGTTTCCAATATGGATGGAGTTCTACTGTTAAATGCCCATCACTGAAAGGATTTGTTGGAATTCAAGGAGTTAATGCACAGCATATCTCTAAATCTGTTATGTTGATGCTTTAAGGCAGTAATTAATACTAGTATACCATGCTTTTGTTTTAAAATTTAAATTTAATAGTCCTAATAGTGATACAAATAACAAAAGACATTAATTTCTACTAGTCCTTGGGATACCTTTAGCGTTTGGAGAAATGGCGCGGGCTAGCGGACTAGTGTTCATTTTGATCGCTGCCAGTGGTGTGTTCATGTTTTATTTTCTGTACATCGTTAAATTTATAAGTCCTGCTATTTATTCTACTGGACACCTTACTCTACAAGTGCTGAAGACTTACTCTACATGTGCTGAAGACTTACTCTACATGTGCTGAAGACTTACTCTACATGTGCTGAAGACTTACTCTTAATGATATTAAAATTATTATATTTTGTTTGTAGTTTCTACAGTTATGGCTTCTTCCATTATGGCTTGTTTGTTTGGTATTAATTATGTTTTCCTTCTATTCCAGCAAAGTGTTGGGCCACAGACTCTAAGTCTGTCCCAGATGTTCGACATGGAGAAGCCCGGCTTTGATAGCCATATACGATTCATTGATGAAACTGATGTAAGTATATTAACATCTGTAAGGTATCTAGTGTAGTCTGTGTCAAATATGTGGGAGGCAATTTATTTGATATTTTCCATAATTTATTGGATAATTAAATAATTCATCATTGCGTATGGGTGAAAGAGTCCTGCTGTGATGTGATACAATAACTCACTCACTCACGTTAATTTATTTTTTGTGTTGCACATTTTTATATTTTATTGTTTCAAGATTATTTGTTTATTCAAAAAGAAAAGTATTACTTTTTGGAGAGAAAATATTCATTAAAAAAATGCCTCAAATGTATTTGACATCTTTTTTTTATATATATATATTTTTTCGTGAATCAATCATCCCTTCTGGCTAATAACATATTCCACTACCTCACCTCGTTGGCATTTCCACGGAGGTAAGGATGAGTGTCTTATAATGCTGGAACTCTTTAACCTTCTCCCTGCTGTGAGCGAGCATGGATGCCCAGCCGATCAGGGAGAAGGTTAGGTTCTTGGAGTCTGTCCAGACTGAGTGGCTGCATGGTAACACTCGTAGTAACCTCATAGTAACACTCACAGTAACACTCACAGTAACATTGCCTGGGTTGACCTCATGGTGGTGCTCAGACTGAAAGGTCATGAGAGGTCATGAGAATGTTGCACAAGTAGACTACTTACGGGTATATAGTATTGTATTCGTAGAATACTGTGAAATCATGTGAACAGTATTTTTTGGTGCCCGACTGAAAAATAGTGATCATAGTTGTACATGTTATGTTATATATTCTTTCATCATATTCGTTCTTCACATTTCAAATCCTCTATTTACAAAATTCAGTTTTAAATTGATGAATGCTCATTATAGCAATCATAGATTAAATTTGAATACATACCGAGATTTTGTTCCATTTTTAAGCCCATGCACTGTTTCAAATTTGAATTTGAATTTAAGCCCTGGGCTTAAATTCGAGAATTCCCGGTACTATGATATTTTGTATGGATAGTATTTTAATAAAACAAGTTTGTGTTGGAATTTTGATATCAATTGAAAGTGCACTTACCTTCAGTGCAAACATTTTAATATGAGTTTGTTTTGAATTTTTAAATATCAACTGAACTTGCACCTAGGCTCAGTGCTAGGATGCTCATTAATCGTGTTTTAGCATCGTGGAATAATTCCTTATCATAAGTTGACACATGTTGCTCTCATCATAGTATAACCTTACTATAATCTGTCTGCAGGCCCTGATATTCCAAGATGGCAACCTGTTATCGGGATCACTGGAGGCCCTTATCCAGCATCTGGTGCCTACGGGAGATTACTACCCCGATGTGAGTAGCCCACTTCCTGTCAAACACGCGTAGATACACACGTGTAGGTACATACATACACGTAGATATACATCACGGCCTTTAGAACCGCTCTGAGTAGGCCATTGTAAACTGGTGTATACGCAGAGACTGGGATATACAGGCACTGATGTATCGTTGATGCGCTGATGTATCGTTGATGCGCTGACCAGTGTAAATACACGATACCAATGCCATCGGCCTCATCCAGATGGCATATATTGCAGATATATAGGTGTGTCCATCACATCCTTGGCATCTAAGTGAATAAGGTGTTGTCAGTACAGGTGGGTTTTGTCCTGAGTTTGATGTGTATCGCCTTTAGAGATGGGTACAGAGTAACGGAGTGCACCATACTGCCACACATACCAACATGTACGAAATGTAGAAGTAAACCTTCCTGTTTTATAGAGCATAGAGAGGATTAAATAGAATGTGTCCATTTAGTACAGGTTATTTCTATTTCGATACTTACTTCTAAAACACACTCAAAGAGTCCCCACAATTCCCCAAGACATAGCTATGTATTCAAATTTCCTTGTATACATGTACAGTGTCCCCTCCACATAACGCTGAATTTGGGGTCCATGACATACCCCCAGCCTTATAGTACCAGCTTTATGCTTTATATAATAGTGCAGGTAAATAACAAAAAATAAAAATGGGATCCACATCTGTATCATCATTGTGTCATATATTCAATAAAAATGATATTTTACTACCATATGCATTAAATTATATACCGTATTGTATTTGATATACTGATAAATTATATTTCCTTACCATTAATATTAAATCATATATTTGAACTACGGTAAGTTATGTTTTACTACCATAAACATCATATCATATTCTAAATAGTATGTTATGCTACATAAGCTAAACATTTAATTCTCGTCTAAAACAATGTACAGTATAATAATACAAGGATCCAATGTTACTGTATTTTCCAGCCAAGGCTTTTCCAGAATATATTTCACATTACAGTTGTGTGTAGTCATTGTTATATTGACCTGGGGTCATCTGGGTCATTGTTTATGTCCAGTCACACCTGGCTAGCCTATTAAACTGTAAAATTAATATTTCATGGTAACAGCTACATCTTTGTTTCATTTTATGCAGGAATGTTAGTCTTCTTTCTAGTTCACTTCAAGGGATTGTTTTATTTCGAATTTCAACAAAATGTTCAATTGGCAGAAAATTCTCTTAAACTATGGCGATGTTTACCACGTGCGAATTTCTTTACACAAAAACTGCCTGTTCGTTTTGGGTTGAGGAATTGTAGGTAGAGTGACTTTTAACTTCCACCTGGTCTATAAACAACCTGGATAGATGCCAAGATTTGAAGCTCAGAATTCAAGCTGTCATTGCTTGGAAAAACAAGTTCCTTCAGCCCGATTCAGCAGAACACTTAGATTGTGAATGAACATCACGTAATAAATTTTCATGATGTGGATGTATCGTGGGAACATAAATAGTGGAACCATATACTTGATAGTCACCTTCTATATGCCTAAACAATTACCACAATTAAATTTGATGATTTTTGTTTTCCAATTTTCGCACAGATGTAATTGGAATGCAACACTAAGCTTCTATATCACAATTCTATCTCACAACGATAGATCCTCACTATTGCAAGCCATGGATTATTTTAACCTTTTCTATTGTAAGACATGAACACCGACATCTTCAATAGTAAATACTTCTGAACACATGACTATACAGTGTCCCCTCTATATAAGGCTGTATTTGGGGTCCATGACATACCCCCAGCCTTATAGTACCAGCCTTATAT
>JAULBP010154582.1:0-15309 GCA_032355345.1 Lepetodrilus pustulosus | reverse complement strand
GTAGTGGGTGACAGCATGTCTTGACGTCACTATGCAATAGCAAACGACCGTGATCCACTATTTCACAAATGTCCAAATGAAGAATCGATATTACAATCTTATGTGATAAATAGAATCTAGCATTTGTGTTCATTAACCTTCTCCCTGCTGGAGTATGTACAAACACAGCTCTTTAGGGCATATCCGGTTGCCTGCAGCAGGGAGATGGTTAAATATTCAATTTATTGAACTCGGTAAAAATTATATTGTGCTCGGCAAGGCCTCGCACAATATCAGTTTTACCAATGAGTTCAATAAATTCAGTAATAAATGACCACTCATGTTAGATCCTCTATGTAAATGTATATGTATGAATGTAGGTGTTAGTGAATATAGTGCTTGTACCAGATGTACTTTCCAGAAAACTTGTTAATCTCGAGCTATAACTTCATGCTATCCAGTGTGACCATCAGAGACATTCCAGCATGCCACATACACGTGCTACACAGCAAGAGTACCTGGCAGACATTTCCTAACATATCCCTACATTACCATGACGATGCCATGCCAAAGAGTTCCTTCCTAGTCAGACTAGCGAAATCATAAATACAACCTACCCTGTGAACACATGGGAGACAACCAGGATCATTTGATAATGTATGAATGCTTAATCACCGTCTATCTGCTGTATGTGCTTACATGTATGCCTTATTAGTAGATAATGTGTTCACATGATGATGGTCAATGTAAGAACATAAGAGTTGTGCCCCTTTACAATATAAATGTTTATTGGGCATCACTGGGAGGAGTCTGATGTCTGGACAGTGTATTGCATGTATCTGTACACAAGAGAAGCACTGCACCACACACAGGTTATACACTCGGTCAATGAGGAATCATAATACCATACTTCAAATTAAAACTTTGTAATTTTAATTTTTTTACATAAATAACATTCCAAATAACATAATTTTGATCAAAAAAGCCAGAAAAAAACCCATGCCATTTGTTTTTGATAACATCAACTGTCAGAAGAAGTAGTTGCTTCTACACATACCCTACATAATCTTGTTGAAGAAAGGTATTAGTTACATTTACCTCACTCTAGAAACTTAATTAAACAATTTACCATCTTGAATTGCCATATTTCATATTACCGGGTATGTGTATAATGTTATGTCCTCTTGTACCACCATGGGTGGTTATAAGAGAAGAAATACTCTGAAGACTGAACTCAAGAAAACTCAAGTCAAGAAAATATCTACTAAATACACACCATTCTAAGCAACATCAACTGGTCATCCATTGAAGTTGCTCTCATTATATGTTAATGTGGACAACCAAAGATAAGCCAGAACTTAGGATACCACCATGACAAACATAATCCCACTGTAATCATGTCAACCAATGAACTAAACACATCACACTTTCGTCATGATTGTATTCAATGGTAAAAACTGTGTCCCCCAATATGCCTTTAGTCAACATTACAGCATAGAGTAAGATGTCCATTAGCTACAATTACCTTTGTTCTACATAGAAGGGGCTGTATGCATAGACGCGGTTTAAGCAAAATTTCATTTAGTTAATTCTGTAACTCACAGGTTAATCCCTGGTTTAGGCTAAACTATGGATAAACCATGTTTATGCATAGATCCCCCGATCAATAAAGCATGATATAGCTTTAGACTTGAGCATGGCTTAAATGTGATTTCCTGGGAAATAGATAAATATCTCATTCATTGATGCTGGATTCCTGAAGTATGCTGTTCTACCACTGGGCAACCTCCCTCCCCTCAAATACCTTACAGCAGTCATAACTTTGCCACGATAGCATACTAGCTATATTTCATAATTGATCTCCATCTGTAAATATTGACGATAAGCAGAAAAAGTAAGCACATGAGAGCATGGAGGTAGTATGTATGTGTGTATGAGAACAAGCACAACATCCTCACAGTATTTAGTCAATGACCAACTATTGAGGATTAGAAGGATTATGTAAAGTAGTATGCAATAAATTAAAAATCAACATGCTTATTCAAATATGCATAAATATTCTGGAAATGAAACAGTATTTGTTAAGAATTCAGCCTGATCAGTAATGTTAGACAGATCTCAACATAAGTGTAATTCTCCACAAAAGGCATGCACTCGATGATTACAATGGGATAATGTTTGTTTGATGATTACAATGGGATTATGTTTGTTTGATGATTACAATGGGATTATGTTTGCTTGAATTGAGGTCTAGAGCCGCTTTCAAGATTATTTCACCCATATCACAGCTTGTCAAGATAATGATGATGATGATGATGATGATGATGATGATGAGGAGGAGGAGGAGGAGGAGGAGGAGGAGGAGGATGACGACAATGAATGATGGTAAAGTGGAGTTTCTAATTTGGTGGTTTGTGGTTTGTGTCAGATGTTTCAAATAAACAATAATAAAAAGACAACATTTGGTTCTATCACAATTGGCTTGTATAAAAGCTTTATAAGCATGCATAAAACAGGCCTGTCACCGCTAATCAACTAGTAATGGTGGTGCTCTAAGCCCACATAATTAGCAAAGAACAGAACTGTTCATCAGTCACCACATAACAAGACCATACATACAAACAAATAATAGAAAATGTATTTAGGTGAAACTCAAAACATACATCTGAAGTCTTGTACTTGGATAAACAATTATTGTTTTCCATGAACAGTGTGAAATGTGAATATGAATGTACATAAATATAAAAATGATGATGAGAATGCAAACTTTTACAATCAAATAGTTCACTTTTAATGTCTTGAGTTTCACAACTGAAACAGTAATCCACAAAATCCCCATTTTAATAAATAGACAATGACAACTCAGCTATGAAATATTTAAATGCATAATAATGTTGAACTATCCTATTCAGATTGACTTCATTCTTCAAGATCAACATTAACTACGACAGTTGAAGAAATATGTACATGACAAGATTGTCAAGAAGTGTCAAGTTGGGACATAGTTACATTACATGGTCAAAGCATACACATACTGTCAAAAGGATTTCAATACAGCTGTCATGGTCTATTTGATAAAAACAAGATATTAAAACTTTCACCAATAGTGTCACCAAACAAAATTCATTCAAACTAGGGCATCAGTGATATGTAATGATATTCAGTAAGATCATAATAATTTCACAATTTCATTTTTCCATCTGGTTTGAATGAACTTTGTGCAACCCAACAAAAGCAACGGACATAAATATGACTAAGGCACCTTCTTATTATGTTGCTGCCACAACGCTGCCTTCTCCCCTGCATGCTGCTCACTCTGGCCAGACTCCTTCACGTCGTACTCCAGCTGTAGTTTGTTCCTGAGGATCTCGATTGCCTCATTATAAGAAGTGTCCCGAGTTGGGGGTATTCCGCCAGGAGGCTGGCCAGTGGTCATATGTCCAGTTGAAGCTCGCCGAGAGGTCATCCTCGGTCCGCCAGGACACTCCGGACCCGACGTCATATTTTCCAGCTTAAGAATGGTCAGACCTTTCTCTTTGACTTCCTTCAGCAGTCGATATTTCTCTTCTTCCAGGAAAGCTTCCCTCTCACTCAGTCTGCCTTCTATTTCATACAACTCTTCTTCTAGCAGTCTCTTCTGCTTCAACAGTTGTTTCTCGTTCTCATCTTTCATCAACACGAGCTGCTCTAGCCTTCTCTGTTCACCTCGCAAGAATTCAAGTTCAGATCTATTCTGACTGAACACATTTTGGACATCTTCATATTGAACTAATCTCTCCAGCAATGCATGCTTTTCCCTTCGCAGTGTCTCTTCCATGGCAGTGCGAGAATCAAGAACTGTCAACATGCGTTCATGTTCAGCATGGAAATCTTCAATCTCCTCCAACAGTTCATCTCTCTGTTTCTGTAGGATCAACAGCTGTGCGTCTGCCCCATGGTGACACTCGCCTTCTGCAATAGCCGGCATGTCAAACTTGTCTCGGAACTGCAGCATCAGGCATTCTTTCTCATGGATTCGATCCATAAGCTGTTTGTTGTCATCGGTAATCATGCGGTTATTTTCCTTCAACAAAGCTACTTCTCGCCTCAGCTCTATGACATCAGTTTGCAGAGGCAGTGCCTTGATCAGTTTCTCATCCGGGACTTTCATCTCCAGCCACAGTTGCCTTGCAGTCTTCTCCCTCTCAACTTCTTCCTTCAGCATTGCGTTTTCCTGAGCATACTTGGCCTTGGCGTCATACAGGTCTTTCTTCAGCCTGTTGATCTCTTCCATCATTTCAGAATGGTGAATCTCCAGAGCAACTTTGCCGTAATCTTCTGGAACGATAAACCCAGATGAGCTGACAGTTCCCGTCAGTTCCACCTGCTCCTGGTTCACTGACATTCCACCTTCCATCTGAGTCATGGACACCAGTGACGTTGTGTTGAAGGAAATCTCAAACGACTCCTTCTTCCTTTTGACAGCAGTCCTGCCTGTTGGACTTCGGAGTTGGATTTGTGATTCTGGGAAGAGTACATGTTCAACATGGTCAATAGAGGGAAGACTGACAATCTTCTTGGGTGAGGATGTTGCTGAGATTTCAGAATTGTCAAGGATGGGTACAGTACCATCGTCAAAAATCAGCTCAGTTCTAGCACTCTTTCTACCACTCAGAGGATAACTTGTATTGCTTGTGGTTCCTTCAACATTATCTCCACCAGCCTTTTCAATGGTGAACACATTGTCAGAAGCAGAATAGAAGGAAGGATTGTTGGAATTCATTACAGCTGTGTCTCCAGACACCTCAGTTTGTGTTTCTACTGATAGTCTACTGGTTTCAGAAGAGGCAACATGTTGTCCTTGGTTTACTTGTACATGTTGTTTTATGTTTTTTGGTGTTTCAGTGAACTCTTCCTTAAGTTGGTTCAAAGAGACCTCCAGTTTTTCTTTGTGTATGTGCAGTCTGTCCTCGACCTCCTGACTTGATGTGGAGGTCCTGTGAAGACTGCTCTGTAGATGCTCACATCTCAGCTCAAGTTGTTGTTTCTCTACACTGAACTTCTCCAGCTGGTCACACAGCTTCTTCTCCAGGGCAATGTTCTCGGTCTCCAGAGCCTGGATCTTGTCCCGGAAGCTGTCCTCAAAGTCCGCCTCGCTCATATCTGGATACGCTTGCTCAGCCTCCGCGCCGACTAGATGTGATCCTGTCTCACTTCCATGCTCAGTGCTGTCCAATCTGTTCCCTCTCATGCGTACAGGAGCAGTATTTCTGTCAGAATTGACTTCCTCAACAAAGACGTTGTCAGAATGTCCTTGAGATTGCTGATAGAGTTCAACAACTTTCTTGTAATCCTGCCTCAAGTCAACACATTCCTGTCGGACACACAAGCCATTTTCATCCAGTTCTCTGTCAAATATACCATCATCAGTTGACACAGACAACTCCCATTCCAAAGGCAAGTCACTTACAGATCTCCGGGACAAACTTTCAAGTTCTTCTACAAATCTTTGGGATTGGGCATGATCTGAGTCGCTCCTCGCATCATTCACACCAGCAGTAGTTCTGGGTCGTTTCAAATCTCCCATTTCTGTTTTGCTTTGTGCATTTTGAGAGATCTCTTGTAGCAGCAGATCTCTTGTCTCGGCCAATTCCTTCAACAGTCAAGAAATAAAATCTGCTAGTTCTAATAAGAGACAACATGCATTCAACATTGAAAACATTCATAAATCTAATATGGTAGCCAGAAATAGAAATTGAGCAATAAAGCTTGACAGTTTCAGTGGGTATACATAATGACAACATGCTATAAAGGAAATGTTGCATGCTACATTGTTTTAAGAAATAATATATTTTTCAATATTTGCCACGGATATTTGATCTGTTTCATCATTTATCATTAACATTTGTAACAGGCAATCGCAAGGAATAAATTGAATCAAGTCTATTCAATATTTGTTTCAGTTAGTGTGTCTTATCAGAGAATATGCAGTTGTTTTCTCATTAAAGTATACATGCTATCAATACAAAATACAAGTGGCTGTTCTTTTATAATAGGGGGAAAACATCCATAGCAAATATTGAGTTGTAAAATATTGAGTAATACATAAATTGAAAAAAATAAAATAATACCAAAAATGATAACTGAATGTATATATTTGCTAGGATAGCTTACCTGATTCTCCTCTTGCAGATCCTTGATCAGTTCTGATGAGTCCCCTTCATGAACTGCTACTCCAGCAGTAGACATCTGCCTTTTGACTTCCTCCATCTCTTGCTTGTGTTTCTTCTCAAGCTTCTTCCGCACCTTCTTCAGTGCAGTGACAAATGCTTGCTGTTTCTCCAGCCTCCAGGCAGCCAGCTTCTGCCGAGTCTTGTTCTCCACTTCCTTCTGGTGCGCTTCCATGGCCATCCTGTGCTTGACCTCCAGCTCTGCCTCCTGCTGTCTCATCTTGTGGGCACACTCTTCCTCCAGCGTATCCTTGTCATGCTGCAGCCGTCTTCTCAAGAGGTCAGGATCTTCTGAGCCAGGTGTCGCACAAGGATGAGTCTCTGTGGATTGTTCAACTGGTGTTTGCCTCATTTCAGAGCTAGGTAGAGATTCTGTAGCAGTTTCCTCTGTTTGTGTAGCTATGGTGCATGTGGATTTGTGAGATGTGCTTGAGTGTAGGATAGATTTTGCTTCCAAGGGATGCAATCTATCAGGAGATTCGGGCTGGAATGTATCGATTTTGGAATCATCGAGTTCGGGTTGGAATCCATCCCCTTCGACGAGAGATGCACCTTGCTTGGAACCTTGGGATTCAATCTGAATGGGGCTATGTGAATTTTGGTCCTGTTTCGTGGTAACGATATGCTCAGTTTCTGGCATAAACCCACCCGAGCTAACCTCAGGATGAAACCCTAGTACAGGAATCTCTACACCGTTTCCAGAATGTCCCGAGTGAAGCATATATCCTGGATGATCTGTCATCATTTCATGCATATTGGGCTCAGGTTCAAAGGCATCAGTAACTGGAGGATCATCAATTGGCTCAAATCCCTCTTGCTTAGCAACATAGTCAGTTTTCAGCTGATTCAACTCACTGGAGAGGTCGTCTACCTTTTGCTGATCTTTCTTCTTCAACATCTCCAGCTGCATGGTGGCTTCAGGTTTGTCCTGCTCAACGAAGTGTCTTCTCTCAATCAACTCCACTTCCCAGGCCTCCAGTCTCAGCCTCAGTGAATGGATGTCCTTCTCGGAGGATGTCTTCTGTGTCTGAAGTTCCTTCTTGTACCTCTCAAGGGACTGCCGGAACTTTTCTGACGACTGTTTGGAAGCCCTGGCTTTCAATTTCTCCTTCCTAAGGTCAGACTTGAGCTTGTTAACCTGTTCTTGAAGGCAGGATACATTGCTGTCTTCAGAGGCTGCTGCTGTTAAATTATTAATCTTCAAATCATCAATCTCCTGCTTGTGTAGGACTTCCATCTCCTCGACGTTCTTTGCTGCTTCTGTCAACATATTTTCAAGAGAAGAAATTTGCAAAGACAACTGTTCAATTTCTGTTTCTTGTGTGTTTGTTGTGGTGGTAGATTTCTGAAATTGTTCTTTGTAGACCTCAGGATAAGAATTAGAAGCAGTGACTTCAATACAATTTTCTTCTAGCATCTCAATCTTGCTGTCATATTCAGACTTCAATATTTCCATTTCTTGCTTGTGTGTCTGTTCCTTCTGATCCAAAACTTCTTTTAAGGCCTCCTGTTCAATCTGCATGATGTCATACTTCCTTTGTATTTCTTTGACCTTTCCAGACAAAGTCTCCTGAAGACACTTCCGTTCATGCTGGGCACTCTCACTCACAAGTTTACATCTCTGTTCTGCATCTGCTCTGCTGTGCTCCAACTCAAGACATCTCTGTTCAAGGTCATGGAGTTTCACTTCAAAGGTTTGTCTCTCTTTACTGAAATCAACGGAAATGTCATTGACTTGCTGCATAGACTTGTTAGCTGTGAAGAAGCTTTGACTGCACCTTTCTTCAAGATCAAATATCTGATTTTCATACATTCTTTTCAATTCCTCTCTCTCAGCAACAAAGTCTCTTGCCATCTCATCCATTTGTCTTTTTAACTTTCCATTATCCATTTCCAGGACTCTGCAATTGTCTTCTAATTCAGATAACTGTATGTCAAAATCTTTCTCTAAATCAAGTTTCTCGTATTCATGAGACTTGGCAGTTTCATTTAGTTGATCTTGACGTTTGAACATTGTTGACTCGAGACTCTTGCAGTTATCTTCGAGTACTGCTATCTGAGATTCAAATACGCTCTTCATGTGTTCTCTCTCAATTGCAAAGTTTTCATTGAGCTTCGATATCTGATCATGTAGGCGTGAATTTTCAGATTCCATGGAGCTCAAAGTATCTTCCATTTGAACAAGTTTGTTATTGCAAGCTTCTTGATAGGCTTTCTTCGCATCTGCATGTTCAGCTATGGCTCTCTTTGCCTGTGTGAGCTCTGAGTCTGTCCTCATAAGCTTCTCCTCCACTTCAGCAATGTGAGACTCGTACATCTGCTTCACCTCCGTACTGTCTCTCTCCTTGTCCTTGGCAGATTCCATCAGCTGTGACTGCAGATGCCTCCCCTGGTTCTCCTGATCCAACAGCTTCTGCTGCATCTCAACCATGCAACAATCAAAGTTAGCCTTCAGGATCTCCTTTTCTTCTTGTAATTCATCTACCAGCGTCTGTTGGTGCTTCATTTCCAACGCAAAATGTGACAACTGTGAATTGGCCAGTTCTAGTTCCACTTTCAGCTGTTCAACTTCTGACTTCAGAGCACCTTCTGTGTGAGACACCACATGTAACGAGCTGTTAAGATCTTGGTTAGTGGATGTAAGATCTGAAATTTCTGCAGTTAATATTTCTGTCCTTGCAGATTGTTCTTCAAATTCAATTTTCACATTATTCAACGACTGTTCCAGGAGATTAAACCTATCTTCGACACTGGACATATTTCCATCTCCTACCACACTGTCGTTCCTTTTTATCAGTCCAAGTAGTTGCTCTAGTTTCTGAGCATGATTATCAGCATCTTTCTGTAGATTCCTCTCACTGGCAGAGATCCTGTCAAACTTTGCTGAAATGCTTTCAAAGCGAGTCTGGAATTCTAGTCTAGCTGCCTGCTCAGTGTTCACAGTCTCTTGAAGAGAACCACTTCTGCTCCGTTCTGCATCCAGTTCATCACATTGACACTTCAGTCTGGTCTCAAGAGCCTGAACTTCATCAAGACATTTTTCATACTGGGTCTGAATTTGCACCTTTGCATCTTGCTCCGCTTGGGATGTTATTCTCAGTTGACCCATCTCTGTTCTGAGAGAGCGACACTCGGCTCTCACCTCCTCTGTGCTGGACATGGATCCTTCCAGCTGAGCTTCACAATCAGACTTCACTGTCTCCAATTCCTTCTTCAAACTCTCTGTTTCATTCTTAGCTGAATCCACCATATCCTGCAGGTGTGTAACTTCATACGTAGCCATGTCCAGCTTAGACTTCACTTCAGACTTTATATGCTTTTCTTCAGTGATGTTCCTTTCATACTCGGACCTGAGCTGCTGTAGACTCTGCTGTAAACTTCCAATCTCTGTCTGCGACTGTTTCTTGTTCTCCTCCATGTTGGCCTGTAGGCCTTGTAGCTCCTTCATAGCACCGTCCCTCTCTGATGTAAGTCTGGCTATATCAGCAGCCTGGTCATTACATCTAAACTCTAGTTCGTTGTTGTTCTCTTCGGCCCCCAGTGTCAGTTCCTTCAGTTTGACATAGGTCTGTTCAAGTTCACTCTGTTGAGATGCAACTATTGTTTCTTTCTCTGCAAGTTCTTTTTTCGCATTTTCTATTGCCTTTGCCACTTCAGTAGACAAGTCTTCAATCGTCTGTCGGTACTGCGCAGTTTCCATCTGCATGTTAGCGATTATCTCTTGGGTTGTCTTTTCCTTTTCAGCAGCAGTTTGACTCATTTCCGACTGAAGGTTTTCCAAGTCTGAATTCAGAATGGTGATTCTTTGTTCTTTCTTATTCAAGGCATCAGTTAATACAGCATTAGCATCTTCAGAAATGTTCTTCAATTCAGTATTCTCTAACTTGAGACGTGCAATAGTTTCTTCATATGATGTGCCTGTCTGCTGTACCATCTCTTGCATATGTCTGGCCTTAGAACCGACACTGAGCAGCTCCTGTCTGGCAGACACCAGCTCACTAACCAGGATCTCCTTCTGAGATTCAAAGTCGGCCATGCAGAGCTTCAGGTCTTCAGAGTTGACAGCTAACTGGGAATCGAGCTGTTCTTGAAGTATCTGTATTTTCTCCTCTTTCTCATGAATCATGTCAACATATTTTGTCAATTCACATTTCACTGTTAAAATCTCTTCCTGTAAACCATCAGTCTTTCCATGCTGCAGTGTCAGTTCACTATTGGCTTCATCAAGCTGCTGTTTTAGAGATTCAAATTCAGACGTAGTTTTGTTGTGAAGTATTGATAATGTTTCTTGTTCCCCCTTTGTTTTATCCACTGTTTTCATCGTGTTATTCAACTCTGCCCTCAGTTCTTCTAGCTCTTCTTCTAAAGTTGACACCTTTGTGGACCATTTTAGACGTTCTTCCTCTTGATAACTTTCTAGATGCCCTTTCACAGTTGCCAGTTGTTCTTGTAGAGCTGCCGCTTCTGAAGCATACTGGTCGCACTGGTTCTGTAGATTGTCAGACGTCTTCTCGGCACATAGCTTCACTTCATCCAGCTCTGTCACACGTTCTGCCAGTGCCTTCTCCAGCCTTTCCACATTGGCGTGAACAGCTTCAGATGTAGCACTGTCCTGCTGTTCATAAGCTTCCTTGGCTTGTTGCAGAACAGCCAGCAGACTCTGGTAGTCAAGCACTTCGTTGCGCAGCTCTTCGTTCAATTTGTCAGTCTCCTCTTCAAAGGTCCCCAACTTCAATTCAGTCTCGTCCAATTTGTCTCGGATCTTCTTCACTTGTTCCTCAGCTTGAAGAAGTTTAGATATAGTTGAAGTATTCTCTTCCACTTGTTGTACCAACTGTGCAGATAGCAGGTCATATTTCTTTTCACTTTCCTTCAGTTTGCTGTAGTTGATCTGTAGTTCCGATGAAAGACTCTGAAGCTGAGAAAATGAATTGCTGTGTTCGTCCATCAAAATAGCATTCTGGTTTGTGACATCCACTATTCTGACATTTGCTTCTTCCATCTGACTTCTAACTAGTGTGACATTTTCTTCCAAACATGCATTCCTACTTTCTAAGTCAGATATAGTTTTAAGGTGCTCCATGCAAACATCTTTCATTTGACCTAAGTCTTGCTGGAGTGTCTGTATTTGTAACCTAGTCTCAGTGACACCGGAATGTGGAACCGTATCACTGGGAGGAACAGATTGATCACATTCCGTTTTCTGTGAACTGTCACTTAACCCAACTTCAACATCATTAAATTGTTCTCTTCTTTTGAGTTCCCCAGTATTCAATGACATACAAGTGTCAACATGTTCACCCATCTCCACAGTTGTCTGGCCAGTTGTATTGACCCTCCTAACTTCTAACTCAGACTCAACAGCAAATGAGTCGGCAGCATCAACTTCATCGTCAGAGCTATCTTCTACATCTGCATCTACATTTTTACCCAACCTTTGGAGCCATATTTTATACCTTGCAGTTTGGGTCTTATAAGTGTCACATTCAGATTCAGATGTCGTTAGATCCGACTGCAGGTTCAGGATCTTCACATTCAGCGAGTCCAGAGTGGACATGTGTTGGCTGCGTTCCTCCTGAAGCCTGTTCATGTCCTCTTCCAAGTGCTGAATCAACGAGTTCTTCTCCTCAATATCTGCCTTGTGAACCTTGTCCTTAGTGTCCATGAGCTCTCGGAGGACATCTAGATCCTGCTGGCTCTGGTCTCCTTCCTGAATGAAAATGTCTATCTGAGTCTTGAGAGACAACATATCTCCTTGTTGGTCATTGATCTTGTTCCTCAGTTCATCATTCTCGGACTGTTTAACTGTACACTCATTTTGTAATTCATCGATCTGTTTGCACAGGTTTTCCAAATCCACATTTCGTTTTTTAACACTCATTAACTCGGACACAAGATTTTCATTTTCTTGACCAAGGTTCTGCAGTTCGAGTGTTAGCATTGCCAGCTTGGACTGTTCATCCTGCCCACTGGCCTGCAGAGTTGCTACAAGTGCTTCTTTGTCTCTCACAGCAACAGCCAACTGTGCTTCCATCTTTGACACAGACTCAACAAGGAAAGTTTCTTTCCCTGCCGCCTGCTGGGCATACAGCTCGAGGTCCTTCTCCCGGACTTCATGTTGCTGTACACACACCAGTAACTCCTTCTCCCGAGACTCATACCCTTCCACAGACGCCTCCAGCTGCTTGGTCCTGGTCTCATATTGACCCACAGATGTCAGGAGCTCAGTGATGTTTGTCTGCAGAGTTGTCTCCCGGAGATGCTGCTCTGCACACAGCTTCTCCAGCCTGCCAGCCTCCTGCGCCTTCTGCGACACCCGGCCAAGGAACTCTTCCTTCTCGTTGAGGAGAGTCTGAAGGGTCAGGATCTCAGCCTTAGCTTCCTGGAGAGCTTGTGAGGATGAGCTGTGCTGATGGAGCTGGCCTTGTACTGTCTCCCCAGCCTGCAAGTAGAGAGACAAACAATGACAATCCTGTAAACTGTACTCAACAAACATGATAACTATCATATATGAATAGTTTTACATACTAATATTTCTTTCTGCATTACATGATACTAGCATATTTCTTTGCAATAATTCTTATATTAACTTATGCTGAGAAACATGCATTAGATATATACTATAGTTGGTTGAAAATAGAATACATATAGAACATATCGAAACCAATACTGTAAATCATAAAATGGTAGCATCAGGTGGATTATTGACCTATTAGCGTATGCTTTAAAAAACATTAGTGAATTAAATGTTAATGTCAAAGAGCAATTTGTTTAATTTGTTAAAGTTTTATGCTCGTTAACATTTTATGATTTACAGTATGTGCATACAGACAAAATAGAGCCTATATCTGTAGATATACATGTCGACACATGTGTATACACATAACATTAGGATAATATGCAGTCAAACATATGAGACAAGTTTTGGATGCTATAGAGGTGACGATGCATTATTGAGTGTGTGTGCGTGCGTGTGTGTGTGAGAGAGAGAGAGAGAAAGAGTTGGTGGTTGATAGTCATTAGTAGTTGGAATAGGAAAACTAAGGAAAAGGAAAAGAGATTACGACTAGATACTAAACATTCAGAGTGATGATGGAGAGTCAGAAATAGTTCTAAAAGACAATTGTTGGATGATGTAGAGGTCGATAATTTGACTTCTTTTCACGTGATCTAGTAGAAATTATTGGAATTCCAACAAGAAATAAGTTCATATTTCAGAAAATGTCTCATGTCCTCCACCATCACTTCAGTTAATGAGTATAGAATTCCAAGCAAAGAAAGGACCGAGCAATCTACGTCTTCAGGCATATTTACAAAATAAAACATGATAGTATGCATTAATTAATTGATTGTCTAGACTGACGAGAATAAGGGAAATTAGCAACAGGAAGAAATACAGTTATACTATTTGAATATTAACCCGCTTATAAAACATTTTGTAGATATTAAATATTCCTCTATATACAATCCAGACATTGCAACATTTACATTGTTGAAGACAGGTTTGTTCTGCCATTGGTAATGTCAACCATGTCAATCAACATTGAATAAATCTATTTTCCTGTCTGGATATGGATATAAAAAATGAAACAGAAAATAACATTCAGATGACCCCAAAAAATATTCAAAAGAAATGTCAACAAGTTAGAAACATTGCATTCATTGAATATGAGGTAGTTCTTAAGTTGAAACCATCCTACTGTCGCCATGGAATTGGTGAATTCCGAGAATCATGTTGTTAACTTTCGATGAATATTGTTCTGAATCTCTCTTGAATCATAAACGGGTTGGTATCCAATGTTGTTCAAAGGAAGACTAACAACACATAAAATACAAACCCAATCACCTCAAAGACAGAAAGTGCTCTTTCGTGGCCTTCTTTGCTTTGGATTTAACGGAAAACAAAACCCAACAGAAGGAAAGATTTGCGATAAAATTGTAAAAATGAAAAGTATGATGACGATATATCAGCATGATGATGGTCACGTCGCGATGGACACGTTGAAGTTAACGTATGCGAGATGTTGAGTACTGTAGTGTTGTGCGAATGTTTCTGTACTACCGGTATAAGCTATGAGAGCAAAGTAGATGATGAAGGTACAGGTTAACCTTCTTTTTACCGGGACAACCAGATATGGAATAAATGGCAGAGATCATATCAAAGACGGCAGCTAGCGTCACATTCTAACTAAGATGTACATGTGCAGACCAGACACCGATCAATCTGCTTTATTAAGCAGGAAAACACTGATGACTCAAACAACTAAATATCTCGAACAATAAATAATAAAATATGTTGTTTGTCATCTATCCATAGTCCAAGAGATAAAGGTGATACGTAATATGAAAATAAAGCAATCTACTCCAAAAGAATGGTGATATTGAGATGAATGTTGTGTCAAATTAGGTTGATAACTAAGGTTTTTATTGCTGACTTAAGTCAAGTAAAAACTTAAACTGTTTATATCGGGTGGCCATAAAAAAACGTCCCGAACTTTAATGGTTAATAAATTTGTAACAAACAATCATATTACTATGAAACGTCACACACGTTACAAATACGATGTTATTAACATATACTGAAAGTCGCAAGTCCCTATGTAGAATACTTTTTCCGCAATCGGATAATTAAAAACAAAAGTAAAAAACTGCAATGGCAGAACAAGTTAATAAAAAGGATGGTTGCCAGATTGCCATCGTCGCCACCCTGATGGCAATTTTGTTTAATTTCCAACAGTATGATATAACTTGGCATACTAGTAGAACTATGCAAGCTTAATTGGATCAGTTTGTGGAAAGATTCATAAAGAAAGCGAGTGCCCACCCCGAAGACCAAATCTTAACCCATTGGATTATTCCATTTGGAATTCGTTGTCAGAGAAAGAATACGAAGGGCACACAGAGGTGTTTAATGAACGTGAACTCAGAATGAGACATTGCTAGGGCAAACTATTTCTTAGAGAGTTCAGGAATACTATTTCAAGTTGAGAAAAAAAGGACGTGAGATCGAGGCAATTAATATTGATAACTTATTTCAGTAAATGCAAGGTCACTATGCAGATTTTTGGACTGTGCCATTGTAGTTTTTGACTTTTGGTTTTAATTACCCAATTTAAGAAAA
>JAULBP010154471.1:0-15313 GCA_032355345.1 Lepetodrilus pustulosus | reverse complement strand
CTTAAATCTTTTGGTAATAATACAGTATAATCTTCAATTAGTAACACGTGTTTATATAAGTTGTAATAGTTTCCTTTTGACGAGTCCGTCATTCTGGATCGCCAGGTTTGGTTGAACTGATCCACTAATAGTCTGTGTAAGTTACATTTTATCCAAGTTACACTTGGGGATAATTGTTGGTCCCAAACATTGTTTAGGCCACATTTATATAATACTGATTTTATAGACTCAATTAAAACAAACTTTACATCACCATCTAATTGCAATTTGTACATAATTCTGAACATGATAGATGATAGCTTATTGTAATTCTTTGGCAGTATTAGGTTTGCCCAAAAACAGACAATTCTAATATTAATATAGATATACAACGGATGTCTGCCTAGTTCACCATATACGAAAAAGTCAGGGGTGGATAACTTTAGTCCCAGTATATATTTACAGAATTTTAGATGCATTCTTTCTATTAGAAGTGAGCTCTCAAACCCCCAAACCTCAGAGCCATATAATAGTATTGGTTTAACAAGTTGGTCAAAAAGTTTTAATTTACAGTCCATAGGAAGTTCAAGCAATCGGCATTTTCTAAATATGGAAAACATGGCTCTTGAAGCTTGTTCACATAGACGTTTTTGAGCTTTAAGGAATCTACCCGTATTTGTAAATAAAATACCAAGATATACATATTCCTTTGTTATTTCTATTACATTCCCAAATAAAGTAAAGTTATGTAACTTGTTAACATGCCGTTTAGAAAAGATAATTACCTTAGTCTTAGAGAAATTTACTTTTAATTTCCAATCTAAGCAATATTGGCCAAAAACATTAAGAGCATTTTGAAGGCTTTTTTCACTTTCAGCCATTAAAATGGTATCGTCTGCATACAAGAGCACAAACAACTTTAGAAACATATCCAACTTGGTTTCAGCAATGTTTCTGAGACAGCTCAGGTCATCACAGTTGTTTTCTTGTAGATATTGTTCCAGGTCATTGATATACAAGGCAAACAGGAAAGGAGAGAGGTT
Source organism: Lepetodrilus pustulosus (assembly GCA_032355345.1). Classification (NCBI taxonomy): domain Eukaryota; kingdom Metazoa; phylum Mollusca; class Gastropoda; order Lepetellida; family Lepetodrilidae; genus Lepetodrilus; species Lepetodrilus pustulosus. The sequence continues at coordinate 14,291 of JAULBP010154471.1, read as the reverse complement.
CTCTCCTTGTCTAACTCCTATATTACATGGAAAGCATTCTGTAACATCACCACCATGACTAACATATGATTTGATACCATTATACATATTGCGAATAAGTTTAAAACATTTCCCACCAATATGGTTATTTAACAATTTTGTTAATAGACCATGGCGCCAGACAGTGTCAAAAGCCTTACTAAAATCGATAAATACGCAAAATAATTTCTTATTAAAGTTTCTATAAATATCAATGAAACTTTTGAGGACAAATACATGGTCAATTGTTGAGTGGTCTTTTCTAAAACCAGCCTGGGCTTTCGATAACAAATCAGTTTCTTCTGCATAACTATACAAGCGATTACTAACAATTGAAGTGAACAATTTTCCTAGGCAACTAACTAATGTGATAGGTCGATAATTTCCAGGGTCGTCAGCGTCACCTTTGCTTTTATAAATGGGCTTGATGCATCCAATTAGCCATGATTCGGGCATTGTTCCATTGTCCAGGATAAAGTTAAATAATTTTACAAACACAGGCATAAATAAGCTAAGCGAGTATTTTATGTACTCATTGTAGACTTGATCCGGGCCACACGCTTTATTGTTTCTTAATCTTCTCGCTGCGTCTTCAATTTCACGTTCAGTAATTGGACAGTCAAGCTTGTTACACGCCGGTATGGAGCTATCAATGAATTGGTTTACATCATCTTCATCAGGTGATCCGTGGTTTATGTTTTTGAAATGGTCAAACAGCTTATCAATTGATATATCAGCTTCTAGTTGGCTTTTCTTATCAAACGTCTTAAGCAATTTCCAAAATTCTTTAGGGTCTTTTTTGTTAAAATTACGCAGCTTTCTAACACATTCTAGTTTGTAGCATTTGTATACCCTTTTTAGTGTTTTACTATAAGTTTTGCTGGCACAAACAAAATTTGACTTATTTTGATTGGATTTACATGTACTGAATGCGCGTTTATGTTTATGGTATTGCTTACGCTTGTATTTGCATTCAGCGTTAAACCAAGGTTTATGCTGTTTGCATTTATTAAGCTTGCCCATTTTTATACTTTGCTTATAACCGAATGTGCTTCCAGCTGCGTTTACAAGACTTTTTTCAATGCACGAAGTAATATCATTTACTAACGTGTTCACGTCACTAGTCGTAGATACACTGTCAAACACTTGTAACATATCATTTACTGCATTGACATCTATATGCTTTATGAATTCTGTACATTTACTGCTATCCCACTTATTAGGTTGGACATGCATGTGCTTCTCATTACAAGTTTCGGCAATAGGTTCGCATATAGACGATATTGAGAGGGAAAGCATACAATGTATATCTGACATGATTGGGTCAAAACATTCGACTTCAAACTCTTCAATATAATTGAACATATAGGCTGACGAGATACAGTAATCAACTGTACTGGCACCCTTACACGTCAATTCACCAACGTTAGTATCTTTTCCTCTACGACCATTTACTATATAGACTCCGCTATTTTTACACATTTCTAACAATTTTTGACCGTATCCATTTATGACAGGGTCCTGGTTTACACGTTTAATGGGGATACCTCGAGTTTCTAATATGGATATATCTGAGAAAATAGTATCTCTATCAATGTGATCATTGTTAATCAGGAAGTCGTCCAGTTCTACGTAGTCAGCACAGTTTTTGGTACGGGCATTGAAGTCACCTACTAGGCATATATAGTTTGATTCACATGAATGCTTTACAATATCTTCTTCGATTTCGGAAAAATGTTCACTGGAGGCATATTTACTCGAGTCCGGTGGGATATACACACATCCTAGGTACATATCACTTCGAGATGTTAGTAGAGAGTGCGAGATTTTACACCATAGCACACATTTTCGGTCCATAGGGAGTACAGTTACCTGTTTTCTTATACTCTGCTTTACTGCAATGGCAATACCACCTGAAGAACGCGAGAGGTTATTATCACGATTGTTCATAAACAGTTTAAATCCAGGAATATCAATATCATCGATATCGCAAGTTTTTGTTTCTGTGAAGCAGGCTATATCGCATTTGTTAATTTGAGCAAGAAAGTCAGGGTTATTTAACTTTGATTTTAAGCCACAGACATTCAAAGAAAGTATATGTAAGTTTATGGGATTTAGTCTTCGCTCACGTGTTGGGACTTGCGGCGCACGCTCGGCGTTTTCCTATACTGTTGCGTTCGTCTCCATCTTGTCGGCGGTTGCTCCATGTTTTCCTCCACGCGGACGCAGGTCATCAAGTGTGTGGGCTTTACGAAGTATGTCACTTCGGGAGTTGGTGATGGGTTTTCCTAGGGTATATAACTCACTGTTCACGTAGAGTTTATCAATGACTAGCCGAGTTTTGTCACCTGCTCTCGCGGCTTCTCGTCTCACTGGGTACAGTTTCTTCCTCTTCTCCTCTATTTCCCTCGGGAATTGTTCGTTGATGTAGATGTTAGTTCCTCTTAAATGTTCAAAAGCAGATTTTCTCACTAGTTCACGGTCCTTGTAATTTTGGAACTTTGCTACAATTAGTCTCGGTCTTTGTCGTTTTGTATCAGGTCTACCCATTCGATGGGTTCTCTCAATCTCTATGTCTTTCTCTAGCTTCAGTTTTCCTCTGAATACATCTCTCAGGACACTATCCAAGTCTTCATCTTTTTCTTCATCAATGCCGCTAAATACCAAGTTGTCTCTCATCGATCTTACCTGGGTTTCTATTAACATGTCCTTCAATTCACTAATTTCACCTTCTAGTTTCGGCTGTGGGCCACGCTGACAGGCTTTTGAGATGTTTTTCTTCATTTCTTCGTGTTCCTGGTTCATAAAGGTTGTACTGTGTTCGATTGAAAGGACTTTTTCTTCTAGATTCTTCACCTTTGCGTCCACAGTATCTATCCGTGATGATATGGAATTCATGGTTCTTTCAATTCTCTCAAGTTTATCAAGTTTGTTATCCATCATTTCCATTCTTTGGATCATTAATTTTGCCCATTCCGGGGGTTCGCTTGACACACACTGTACAGTCGGTCCTATGGGTCCTGTGGGTGAGTTGCTTAACAAACTCGTGTAAGTTGTAAGATTACCTTGCGGTGGGTGGCCATAGCTAAGTCCGGGGGACAGCGAATTCGTGGAGTGTACAGGTACGCTTTGATAGTAGGCCATAGCTCTTATGTCACGAATACTGGGTATCACAGGGGTATTTTCAACGATCTTTACTTTATTCTTCGGTATGCTTTCAGGAGGGCTGCATTCAGATCTCTTCTTTCTCTTCTTAGTATTCTTGATATTATTTCCTTTAGGCATAACACTTGTAACACTTGTTACATGCTTCGGAAAGTCAATCACCAAAGTACAGAGAGGCAGGGACCATTACGCGCTTGGGTCCTTTCATCGGAGCTCCCGCGATACACGTCCGCACCCTACGGTGGTAAAATACAACACTTTCACACATGACGACAAACGGCGATATTTCTCCAGATACATGCTTCACTGACTCACCATATTTATTTATTGTGTGAGTGAGTGATTATGGAGTTTAACGTCACTGCGGGAATCTTTCGCCAATTTGAGACGATTAAACAATAATTATTTGACTATTATGTTATGTATTAAAAATGAAGAAGCATGAAAAACATGCAAAAAAAAGAAGATATAATTATGATTATGATAAAAGAACTATAGATGAATAATGAAATTTGGTATATGTTACAATAATTTTATGCAGTGGCAGGTGAATTTGAATAAATGATGAAATACTAAAATTAAACGAAATGAGTCACCTTGTAAGCAGTAATATACAAGAAGGAAGAATAAGGACATTTAGACATTAACTATGCTTTTATATAAATAAATAGACCTTTTCAGACAAGGACAATCACGTATTTCAATTACATTTATGTATTTGAGAATACATGCAAACCACATTCATTTGTGATACTAATAATCAATTCTATATCGCCAAAACCCTTTCGTCTATCAACATTGAATTCGTTCTAGCTCTTAGATGTTCAAAAGGCCAGATAATGAAATGTTTGACAACTATCGAGTGTTTGGGGAATACGTACATTGTCATTACTAATTAGCAACTTGGGTGTGAACAAAAATGTCATCCAGAGACTGATTACTACGTTAACACTTCACATATAGAGGAAACTCGCCAACCAATGAAATAATTTTCCAGACATTTTTTATGTAAGATATATCCAATGTTACACCACTAGGGCTTTCCTCGAAAACCCAAGCTATTGTGACTCCAATACCTTCCGCCAAATACCCTGGGATCACTGCCTATTCAGAACTCCGTTTTGGTTTAGCGAGATCCACGGTGAATATATTAATAAATTATCTAGATACGCCTGTGTTGCGTGGGGTCTAAATATATCGACCAATCCATAGGCGGGGAGATAACTCTGATATATTTAGAGCCCACGCAACACAGGTGTGTCTAGATAATTTATTAATATATTCACCGTGGATCTCGCTAAACCAAAACGTAGTTCTGAATAGGCAGTGATCCCAGGGTATTTGGCGGAAGGTAGTAGAGTCACACTAGCTTGGGTTTTCGAAGATGCACTAGGGCGTGTTATTTCTATTGTTCTTGGTAGTTGCTTTTCTCAGTAACTGCACCTGGTAGACCATGCATTTGCTTGTGCCTTGGATGCTATCTGAAATGACGACCTAGGTATGTTATCTAGAATAGACCTGGGACCGTTTTGACTGGAAGGTGGTTCTAAAGAGAAACCTCGGGCCGATAAATCACAGACATCGGCTTCGCCTCGGTTTATGCGACTTAACGTCCCTTGTAACCAAGACATTGGTAATTTTCAAATATGTCCCTTTTAATCTATGCAGTGATAAAAGACTACATAATCTCCAACAACGTGAATATATTTTTAAAAGTGTCCAATCTACAAACTACGGCACCGTCATTTATGCTAAATTTATAAGTCCATACTTTCACATTGCAACCTATAAACTGTATATCTCCGAATTGTCTGACGGTTCCTCAGTTAGCTAGACTGACGGTGTTTCTATAATAAAGGTATCGCGTTCCCTTTACCATTAGGTCGCCGCCATTCAGCAGTCCTTGCCTGGGACTAGCTTTAGCGACGATCGCAGGGTACCTGGATGTGTAAGTATTAGACGGGTGGCAATAGATATCTTTCAAGCGCCTTGTTTATGGAACATGATAACACGGTTTCACACGTTCATTGAAAATATGTGCGAATTTATGTGTTTTGGAGAAGTGTTACAAAATTGAAAACAAAAGGTTTGCTCACTCGGTTGGTTATTTGACCAGTCTATTTTGGATTAAAGGAGCGAATGGAAAAGGACGACGCAAGATGCTCCACAGGAATCTTTTGATGCCAGTGGGATCTCTACCGCTACACGATACGATTATTGTGGTTCCGAGGGATGAGATCCAAGTGCCAGTACCTACCCCAAGAAGGAGACCAGTTCCTGTTCCTGCGCACAGGTCGAGGAGAATACAGGAACAAGAACCCATAGCCGAAGATAGTGATGACGAATCTGTTGTAGTACCCATCATGTCATCTCAACCGTCAGTTTCAGTTGCTGAGGCACCTGATTGGCCAGCTGAGGTTGAGTCAGATACAAGTTTATCTGAGGGAGATGAAACGGACGAAGAGGAACCGACAGATCAGGATCACTATTTTGATCAGGACGACCATCCATCTTCAGGAAATGACGCGGAGACATTGCCGAAGGAAGTCGCCCCTGCAGTTCAGGAACCACCACCTGATCATAACGCAGAAGAGGTGGACGATGTAACCTCGCTAGACGGACCCCCAGCCCCAGGCCCAAGACGGTCTATCCGACATAGGACGAGACCACAGTGGATGAGGACTGGAGAATACGTCATGACGGCAATGCACGGAGATGACTGGATGAAGAGAGCAGACTGCCTATGCTCACTTGTACCTACCGGTTTAATGGAAAAGAACGCTGTACAGGACACTCTACTTTCCCTGATATCCAGTGGCAAATGATGATGTCATTATTTTGTTGGGGAGGGAAATGTGTAGCAGGGTGTTATTTTATTATATGTGTTGCTTGCTTCTCTGTATATTTAATCTATAATAAAGTTGTGTTTTAGTCTTTCAGTAGACGCCTGTTTATATGTACGTTTAAAATTCGTCGTACATTAATAGTAGTTAGTATTTGCGCGCGAAGCATCGTGCCACCGACTAACGTAAATGCACGCACAGAGCACAACCATACAGTCAGACAACAAAGGATATACATTATCAATATCAGTTTCAGGTGCAACACGCACACGGTCGGCCCGTGGGGTTAGGATCGCTCCCGTGTTACCCACGCGAGTGAAAACTCCTTAGTAATAAAAGGAATAGACCAAACACCCCGCCGCCTGTGGTTTGTCGTTTGGACGCCCACGCCAAGGGCTGCAACATAATTATATTACCCACGTGGTGTATGTAGGTTAGCGCCCCCATCTGCGGTGGTGGCTAATGAATAAACTGTCTCGGATTACGCCACGACCGTTTATTACCATAGTTACCTTTAGGAGGGCGCTAACATATATACAAATAGCGTGTATCATTCCTGCTAGTACATTTCTGGTCACGTGCATCTATTCTACATTGGAATAACGTCCCTTTGCTTACGTTATATATGTTTGATTGGTCATTGCAAATGGTTCTATGTTTAGCTCATTGGCTGTTTGCACGAGTTTTCCCCTAAATGTGAGCCATGGGTAATGTGAGGTGTTATCGTAATCAGTACCTCTTGAGTGCGATAATGATGTAATTGAATCCTTTTAACATAATTTCTAGACAGCTTCGCTATTTATTGCCTCACGCCCATTTCCGTAATGTCTTATCTCGGATATTTCAGTAACGCCATATCTAATCTATTTCCGTAACGCCATTTCTTGCCCGCCCATTTCCGTAACGCCTTATCTCGCCCATTTCCGTAACGCCTGTCAACGGTTATCTCAAGTCCGAGAACATATGTGTGGCTTTCACTGTAGCACCAAACTTCTGTACTGTATGTAAATGTACAATTTCATTTTTATTTTAAAGGCATAATAACACAGATAGTTACGGTTGTTTTTGACTATTTCTTAGGTACAGCTGCAAAGAACATTCAATTGACATACATAAAATCATGTTTTTACTTCCAAAAACCTTTTTACCGCTATATGGTAGATGGAACATTCGACTATAGATGACAACTGCACGATATGTTGATTCGAATGTACAAACTAACGGTCTGCAACCTGGCTTCTATAATACACATGAAATGGTAGATATTTGAAAACGTTCGGTGACAAGTTCATTATGGGAATGTAACCGTAATTCCTGTAAACAAATTTTTTTTTTGTTTGACATCGAGAGTCGGGGAATAAGTGCATAAGTAAATAGCAACTCTTGGGTGATCAAATCAAGCCTAAGTATGCCTTTAAATCACCTGCGATGCTAAGTAATAGGAAATCGTGTGTTGGTCTACTAGTATTGTGTAGCTTGGAACTAATAAAGTTCCTATATTTGTTCATTACATTTACATACAATACCCGGTAATACAAAAGAAGGAGAAGACGAATAAAAGGAGCAAGAAGAAGAAGAAAGATGGTTTATTAAGTGTACAGCGGATGTTAAATTTGCGATACCGGTACGAGAGGAAGCCATTGTTCAGTTTTCAAAGACCATGTGCACAATCTAACTGTGCATGTATGTATACCAGGGATGCATTTAGGCTGCACTGCATTTCACTACGCTAGTGGATGGCTGAATAATTTAGTAACAAACTAGTAAGTAATCGGTGTGCTCATGTGTCCAGCCCATTCGCCTCCATGCTCTCCTGACAGCGATAACACATTAGTCTGTGCTATACGCTGTCACACTACGAGGGGTTTCTGGTGTTCAATTATAAGCAATTTGATTGGTTCAATTCACCAGATTGTAACTGCGAGTGCGCATGTGCAACATTACAGCAATCGTCTTCCGTTTCGGGATAACAAACAGTCGTTGGGCTGCGTTGAGTTATCCGCCCTTACTTCGTTTCATCAACAATTATCACCAGAGGCCGCCAAAACAAAACTATTATATATACATTCCGATCTAGTATGACAGCGTATAACACAGACTAATGTGTTATCGCTGTCGGGAGAGCATGAGATCAGTTATGCCCTTTTGTATGATTATACATACGCACAATAAAACTAAGTGGTAGACCGCTGGTTAAATACACTTGTTTCACATTATCGTGGGGGTGCAGTGGTATTTGTTCTACCATGCAGCGATGGAAAGAGTTATGGAAGTACAAACATGATTTTTGGTATGTCAAGTGAATGTACTTTTCAGTTATAGCTAAGAACTAGTCCAAAACAACCATAAATATATGTGAGTGTATGCCTTGAAAGCAATGAAATTGTACAAGTGGGTAAGTTGAAATACAGGAGAATCACCAGTTGTGAATCCAGACTGAAGTCATGTAATAACATTGCTAGCTAAACAGTAGTTATCTATATTTGTAAATACACATTTTTCAAATACTTCTGATATAGCAGTATTGAGAGTTATATGTCTGTATTTAGAGCAGGTATGAATATAAGTTTTCTTGTGAATTGGTTCTACAGATGAACACTTCTGGAAAGATTGGCTGAAACAATGAATTACTAGTATTGGCTACTTTTTGGAGTGGTTCTGACAAATGTTAATTTCATCAGGGCTTGTTGCTTTGCATACATCGAGCGACAAGATGATATCTTTAATTTCACTTTTTGTTCTAAACGCATATTCTACAATCAGTAGGCACTGTGCGGAATTACACCATTAATATCAACATTGTCCTCAGGATTATCTACAGTTGTCATGACAACAAAGTAATCATTTATCAAGTTCGCTTTTTCAATATCATTTTCAAAACAATACCACTCCGCTCGATGTGTGGAAATTACGTTTATTTGAACTGTTCATGTATGTTTCAATGATGCGCCACAATATTTTACTGCCAAATTTTGTGTTAATGGTATTTAGTTGTCAAGTTTTTCATAAATGTTCATTTTTTAAATCCTCTGATCTCGGCAATTACGAAATTGCGAGAATGTCTAAAGGACAATTCTTCACATCATTAGTCAGATTAGAGAAAACTAAGTCGCGATGTACGCAATATTAAGAGAGGCAATAAACGACAATGTACATTTCGTTTAAGGTATACAACGTTTCTTATTATGTTCCTGAAATTAAATAAAATAATGCAAATACAAAGACCTGACCTTAAATTGTACAATCATATATTTTTTTTAAAAATCATTAATATCAAATATATGTTTGGAAAGCAGAAAATTTACAGTTGGTAAAAAAATAGGACATTAGTTCATTATGGCATTGTCCTTTAATATGATTTGTAATATGTTTATTATAAAAGTGTATGGACTCTAGATTATTAAACTGTTGGCAGTATTGGCTATAGTACTATTATTACATACATGTATTATTATTCTATCTATTATTGCAGAATTTAAGGTGTGTATAGTAACGCAGCACCACTTCCATCATTGTCTGAACAGATATTACAATAATTATATTCCTTGGAGTCCATAAGGTGAACACTTAATATACTTTTTAAGATTACCCTTGTTCAGTGAAGTTTGATTAATATTTCAAAGTTGCTTATTAAAAATCCAAAATGATTGTATTCAATTTGATAGAGAACATTTTGACATGGAACAAGGATTTATGACATGTATATATATATCCTGAATTCCGATAAATATACTATTGAATATGTGTATTCATGTAATTTAATGTTTGAAAAGTGGTGGGAACCATACAAAAAACTGTGCGAAGTCGTTCGCGTTCAGTGAAATGTTAGGTTATCCCATGATACAATAAGTATTGAGTTATTATCTACAGTGAAACCTAATAAAGATAGCAATGTAAATTGCCAATCCAAAATATCAGATAAATAATTAGCTTTTTTTGATAATATCCCGTGGCGAGTGATGAAATGTTCAACACATGTCCGCCTTGTTTCACAATATTAAGACAACTCCCATGACAATAGAATATAAAATTTTACATTTAATTTTGTTTATTACCAATGCAGCATGTTTTATGCATCCCTTGTCTGCATATGTTATTAGGTACAATGCAGTTACTTCCAAATGTTTCACATGTATCAGTCTATCAAGAATGTGAATACGGGCTATTGACGCCCAGCTGTCTTTTAACAGCTTCTATTTCAATGAAACGTGTTACTTTTACCTTACTTACTTCAAACCAGAAAGGGCATAGATCCATGTTCTGTCCATGAAGTCATTGTTCGGCACAAATGATGTGACAATATACTCACATATATGCACTTAACAGGATGGTTACACTCGGAGGGCCATAGAAATCGCCCAAATGAAGCCACAATAAATTAGTCCTTGCCCTTTTATATGAGAGTGTTTCTTACTAAGTAGTGGACACTAAGTATTCATCTTGCTTTGACCCTCATTGTATATATGTGCCGCATGATCTAGGTATCCTTTCACGAAACTCTCTTATCTACTAAGAGACTGGTATCGCTCTCTTAGCAGTGTATTAGCTATCGTCAAATAGAGCGCTAACAGTCTCTTAGTGGATAAGAGAGTTTCGTGAAAGGATACCCAGGATTGCAATGTTGAAGACATATGCCAAGTAATTGATACCTACATTTTTTTTACACTACTGCTTATTCTCAAACCTGGCCTCACTTGTTCAAAGACTTATTAAGTGCAATAGTAGTTGTATATCCAATTATAGGGGCCAGCTAACTACGCATTGCTGTGGTTCACCAACTAGTTAAAAAAGAAGTTAAGGTCTATTAAGATATTGTGTCCTTAATTCATCAATATCAGTCGGAACTCAAGGACACCGTTGTTGAAAGACTTGAAATATTACAATAGGTGTACCTCCAATTGTAAAGGCCAGCTACAATCTGTAAGTTCGTTACATGAAGCTATTTTATTTTGCTACACTATTTTAGCATAATCTGATTTATGTTTCATCTACTGAACGATAAAGAAATGTTTCATGCAACGGGCTTGCAATTGTCAGGAGACTTTACAATTGGAGGTATGGCTATTGTAGTGCTGGAAGTGTTTGAGTAACGGCGCCATAGAGATCCAGCTGGTACTGAAGAACTAATAAATAAGGACAACTGCTCTGCGATAGATATTATATATTGGGTTAACCGCAGTTATGCCCATATTGAGAATGGTCATGTTCTCGCCTGTTCCTCGGGGAATACAACTTTTATATTTTAATTAGGTTTTAGAGCTGCGCATGGCACATATTGTCGGGAGTAAATGTTCAACTATATCTTGCAGCGCTCAAGTGTAGCGAGTACCGACAAATCAAGGACGATAACTCTCTCCACTGTGGCAGTACAGGGATTGCATCCAATCATGATCGCCAACAGTGATGATGGGTGTCTGGTTCGAACCTTTGACTCTCATAGCATCAATATTATTCACGCAAGAGCATTGTCTTACTCTTGTTTTTAAATTGGGCTTTCAAGATTCTTTTATTTATATTATGTCTTGTCGGTTTTAAAAGGGGCGGGAGGAAACCCGCGAGCACCGGTTGCTACTGACAAACCAAGGATGAGAGCTGTATTGTCACTGTTGTATTGCCTCATGATCGGGTCAGAAAGGAAACTTCCGAGAACATTGATGCCGTCCACCCGGGACAGGATTTAAACCCGGGGCCGTTGGCTCTGAATTCCAACGCTCTACTATTGTGCCACCACCTGACCCTTATTACAGGTTCGTAAGGGTCATTACATCAGAACTCAGCAACGTGATACGTTCTCGGGCACAGTAAGCCTAAACAAAATTGAAATCCAAATTTAGTTCTTATTGGATATAAGACAAGATCACTGGGTCGAGTCAATCTGTATTACACTGCAGAGGATTCTGCAATTGATGGAAAGCATACACAACCTAAACCTTTGTTATTCTATCCCTGATGCACAATTGTTATATGTCGTTGCGTTCCTAAGTCGCTGTGTGGTACCAATCTTGCCTAGGTCACGTGACCTAACTCGTCAGACGCGTACTGGTGGGCTAACTTGACAGACCCGAACTAAGTTAGCGTAGCTCGCAGTTGTATCCTTTCCTGGGGGAAATGCGTGGTACTCTATACAGGAAGGTTTAGAAACAAGTTCATGTGAAATCCATTGTGTGTTTATTCATACGGTATATGGCAGTTGAACCGGATTTACATTCTCGTTAGATTTGACCCTCAACATCATTAAATTGACATTAAATTGGCATGAATATGTTGGTGATAATTACGAGAACCCACGTATTAATATGAAGACTAAAATGACAGGTTTACTGCAATTCTCAGGGCTACGAATTTTATAGATTTCCTTCTACCATAATCTGACAAGCAGTGATAAGAGCACACTACTCTTAAAATCGGGTCATAAATCTCAACTGAAATATATAATACATACATTAAAATCATATGACAAATGCTGGACGTACTGGGAACCCTTTTAGCAATACCAGTTAATGATTTGAGGGTCGACGTAACTTTAAATTAAGTCTTTGTGTCAATTAGCTGCGAGTTTCTGGGGGAAAGACCGCAACAACTCTAGTATAAAAAGCACGGCAACACCGACGAGACACAGCTGTTACATACATAAAACGAATAGATATAATTATAATGTGTATTTATATCGCGCGCTAGCAAGGGTAAGATGCGTACTCAAAGCGCTACACTAATATTGCTGTCACATTTTAATGAACTTTCCTGTTACCATTAATTTATTGAATTATTTTCTAATCTTAGCCATACCTTTTATGTCGCCAAAGCCTGCAATAGCATTTTAACCAAGCGTCGATAAATTCTTTATAAATAGTATTAATATTAACTGTTATTGTACATTTTATGTATATACAAATTTATCTTTTATTATACTATATCATAATCACTATCATTAGTCTCTCATAAATCGCTGAGCGATTGGTCTTAGACAATTTTAATTTCAATGTTAATATCTGGAAAATGTTCATGTTGTCTATGAGTTAGCCTGTAATAAATGTATATGTCTGTCTATTATGAACAGATGATGATAAGTTTACAATATGCACGACGGACGTTGGGAAACCGCACTTTGTAATCTATGTGAATTGCGAGATCAAGGCACCTTCGAAATCTTAGTCAGACTAGTCACTTTACGTCTACAATACATGACATTATGAATGACATATACATTAAGAGTGCTTTATTGAACACACTTCAGTTATCAATCGTTGGAACGGATGTAGAATGTAAAAAATACACAAAAATCCGGATAAGTATTTCAATTATCTTGGTGTATTATGATATTGCATGGATAAGAAACATTTGGTGGTCATACATGTTGCGTAGGTTATCATATTCTTGTTTCCTACCAAATTGGTATTCACAGTCCAAAAACTGATGCAAATATGGAACGTATCATCAATTATACTGCTATATGGATGCGAAATCCGTAAGGCATTTTGTATAACATATATTATCAGGTATTGTCAAATTAAATAGAGTACCGATATAACAAAATTCCACTTAATCCAAACTTATTACTTTCGACTCTTTCACGCACCGGGAATTCTAAACCTTTTAGGAGGAAACTTATGACAATTTGTCTCCTTGCCATAATAGTTTTGCTGCAATAAAAAATCTTCTAAGAACCGTCTTACAGATACCTCCAGGATTATAGCAGCACACGTTCATCTCCAGAACATCTCCAGGACACCCGATACCCTTAAATATATCCTATTTTAAACATTATTTATTCTCACGAAAGAATCATTCACAAGACATAAATAAATAATAGCTGGTGTTATTTGTACTATTCTATAGTTGGTTACATTTTGGATCTTTTTCGCGAACTGACAAAGTGTAAGTATGGCAGTTACGTCAAAGGATGCTAACCTTAAATACATCCTCAATGTGGACATGGTTACAGGCAAGCTTCCATCATGAGTACAAAAAGGACATATATGATGGCATCATTATCAAAACCTCTAGGGATTTGCAACCTTTTTGATGTACAAACTGTGAAAGGATTCAGGCAAACTGTGCTATTCTGATTAATCTGTCACTCTGCATAGGAAGTAGAATTCATCGACTTTATTGCTTCTTTCTGACTGAACTGTTGGTGTGAAGTCTAATTTTTAATGTGACAAGTTACGCATTTATAGTATTATATTCTGGAAATCAATCTGTATCTCGTGTTCTCTCTCTCTCTCTCTCTCTCTCTCTCTCTCTCTCTCGCTCTCGCTCTCTCTC
>JAULBP010154360.1:0-15324 GCA_032355345.1 Lepetodrilus pustulosus | reverse complement strand
GATAGTCATCATCAATTCTATATCGCCAAAATCCCCTTCGTCGATCCACACTGTGGGGAATTCCATGCAGAGAGAGAGAGTTTAGTTTCCCCACGTTCAACTTCAAAAGTGAGAATTCCTACCACGCGTTCACATTTTGCTGGTAACGTGTTACGGTGTTATTCCACAGGCTTGTCCACGTCCAAGTGTAAGTTGGAACATGCAGAATTGAATTTTCACGTAAACTGTATACAACGTTGTCAGTTAATAGTTTATACCACGAATTCTCATGTTTGCACATGAACGTTGGGGAAACTAAAGGTTTCTTTATATAGTCTCTAACGGTAAATGGCTTCCGATGCTACAGATATGTTCTCGGCTTATGCACGTGGCTTCGACATTGTTGCCTAGGATATAAATATAGAAACGGATGTTTTTTGGGTTTTGCCAGTTTATTATATTAATTATTTCGTCCCTATGTGTCTCTTGTATTCCATTAGCTGTGTTCGCAAATAAACTTTGAAATGGCGGCATACGACATCTCACAATACTTCCGGAAATGATCTGCAAGCAAAGAATAAAATTAAATATAATATTGTGCATTGCAAATAAATTGGTGTCAATGTTTCCCCCGCCTTAATAGTAATTTCATTTGCATACCGATTTACCATGGGTATTGTCTATAGTGTTTATCAATAACAATACCTTTAGCTGGGAATATAGATCAACTTTAATTTCAAATCAAACTGCTCAGATATTGATCATTTTCATTAAAGGAACACGCACAGTACTACTTTGATTAAATTCGTAGCTCTAGTTACTATGGTTCTGTGGAATACCGGTATGACTAAGAAGTGTACAAGATCACAGTGATAGGAGACGCGAAATTGGAAGATGGGTTGGTCACTAACCATTCAAATTGAAAAAGCCGTGTGGTATCCCTTTAAAGAACACACACTCTGTCACCACCCCAGCAGACGACAATTTATCTCGATATTCTGTTGGATAATAAAGAAATTGTGCAATGAATAGTATATGATTTACATACCGTACGTAGACTTAGGATTTCAAGAATAGATATAGAATAGATTTCAAGGACCGAGATACACAACCTTTACAAAATAATAATATAAGATATTATGCACCTACAAGTTCAGTAGTAATACACATACCATGGCAACTGTCTCTCAGCGGATCCAACTCTGCAATAATCAAGATGGCTGGTGGCAGACGACCGAAGTCTTCTTGAAGAAGTGGGGAAAACCGCGGCTCAGACCTCTGCGCCGGTGATGTCTCCGACAGTTTCAAAAGCCTGCAACAATCAACGCGTGGTCAGTCTGGATTTGGAGGGTGGTGGCTACAATAGGCTGGCTAAAGTTGTGACACACTGACTCACTCACCATTCCATGGTTTTGCGATTTAGGCCTGGTGTGCTGTCAAACTCCGAGACAGACGGCTGCTGGAGACGTTGGTCCGTTATTGGGTATATCAATACCTGGAGGAACATTGGAATTAACATGTATACATTAATAGCAAGCCCGGGCTGTTTGAGCATGTGTAATACATTCAAAGCTAAATTTGAAAAAAAAATAAAAAAGGAGAAGTAAATAGGAAATTTCTCGAAATGAGACGCAATTAATTACAATACACCACGCCCTATCTCACCTGAAAGTCGACCTTGACATAGTGACACACAGACGCCGCTAGATTCCCTCCAGCGCTGTCACCACTGACACCAACTCGACTGACGTTACTTCCGCCTGTCATTCATGGAGACGGTAGGTTAAATCAATAGTATAGGTCCTATCATCCTCTCAACCCAGGAGTATAGTTACCGGTAATAGTATTACGTTAGCACTGCATGGTACCTCTGGCTCACATCTAGAGCGAAACCTGCGCAAAACGCCAACCAATGAGATTTTCCCGATGAAAACGCCGTAAAAATATATCCAATGAAACAGATGTTATCACTGTTCTATTTACAGCTCTATTTGCGCAGGTTTTCCCCTAGATGTGAGCCAGGGGTACCTTGCAGTGCTAACGTAATAAGTATACCTCTTTGGTGCGAGGATGAGGACCTATGCACTCGCTACGTTTCCAACATGCTCTCCTGTCGGCGAGAACACAACAGTCTGTGTTATATGCTGTCACAACGAGGGGTTTCGCGTGTTTAACATTAAAAGGAATTTGATTGGTTCATGTTATTATTAGCTGATGGGTGCAGGCGCAAAACGGCAACACCCAAAACGGCTCACGATATTGACGGAAATCTAATATTGAATTGGCGAAAACGGTACCAAATCGATTGGTAGGAAACAGTACCTTGACTTTTTAAGGAGATAAAGGTCTACCGTTTGGAATGAAGACGATATAAATCGTTAATTGATAGTTTCTAAATTGAATATCGTGCACCGTTTTGGATGTTGCCGTTTTGCAACCTGCGCCCATTGAAACAATAAAGTTCCGTATAATGCTGAACACACGAAAACCCTCGTAGTGTGACAGCGTATAGCACAGACTCATGTGTTATCGCTGTCCGGAGAGCATGCATTTCCAAAGGAATGTCAAAATGTTTAAGGAAGGAAACGAGATACGAGTTTGACTAAATTGAAATAAAAGTGACACCCAGAGGCACACCAAAACCAGACAACTATACATGTACGTACCAACGAGGGTCTTATTGGCTTTCACCCATTTAGTGACACATTCTGCGTCGTCAAACTGCGCAGGAAATCGGTGTTCCGGGGCGAGACGATATTCTACGTTGACGACAATACAAGGAGTGTCCCTAAAACAAGGCTCAACTATATGAAATTTTGGCTTAAAGGCATACAATCACGGTTGATTGGCCTAGATAATGGCCAAACGAACTTCTGTCTGAGACTCTTTACGTTTGATTTGTACACCCCAAAGTTGTTACTTACTGGTATACTAAGTCCCCAACACTTGATATTTATATTAAATTTCATATTTTATAATTATTATTTGTCAAGACAAAAAATTATATTGTCTTCATGATATATGTATTCATGATATATGAGAGTTATGTCCCCTTGCGTTGATACAAAGAAGGATGAAGAACTAATTTCTGTCTATTTACGTTTGATTTGTACACGCATGGTTTATTATTTACTGATGTATTTATAACCCAACACTTGATATTTATACTAAATTTAATTCGTTTCTAAATTAAAGGCATACTATCATGGCTATTTGGCCTAGATAATGGCCAAACGAATTTCTGTCCGAGACTATTTACGTTTGATTTGTACACTCAAAAGTCCCCAACACTTGATATTTATAATAAATTTCATATTTGATAATAATTAGTGTGATGGGACTAATAATTATCTTGTCTTCGAAGCATCATTTGATTTTTGAAGGAATTTCTGAGTCCTACCACTTTGAATTCCAGGAAAGCGTAGTCGAGTTGTGCTCTTTTGTATGTATATAATGAGGAAAATAAAAGTAGGAGCCTACAGATTGAATACTGCTAGTAAAAAAAACATTTGATTCACATTATCGTGGTGGTGGGGCGGGTGCAGTGCTAATGTGTCTACCATACAACGATGGACATGTTTTTGGAAGTACAATCATGATTTTAGGTATGTCAAGTGAATGTACTTTGCAATTGTGGCCAAGAACTAGTCCAAAAACAACCATAAATATCTGTAATATTATGCCTTGAAAGCTACAGATGATTAATTATCTAATCTTTGATACATCAACTAATCTTAAAGTGACCGACCGTTGCTACAATGCTATTCTACAATGCTATTCTTTCGTCATACATGTACCACTTTACATTAAATATAATGAAGCAAAAATAAATACCACATTCCAGATGATGACCGCTAGTTTGTACATTTGACTCAACCTATCGTGCAGTTATACATTATATACCAGTAGTAGAATTCAGTCTACGATACAGCGGTGGAAAGGTTTTTGCAAGTACACACGTTTTTATGAATGTCAAGTGAATGTACTTTGCAGTTGTACCTAAGAACTAGTCCAAAACAACCATAAACATCTGTGATTGTATGCCTTTAAAATGATCTCTCTTTTGTATAGAAATGTGAGGCAGAGCTGCCATACTTATTTTTTGTTTGTGATCTGACAATTAACTTCCTGTAATAGATCTGCGGCCTGTTGCACGACCCTCTTGTAGTGCTACACTAGTTGTAACTGGGCTCCCGCCACAATAGAAAGTGTTGACCTTACAATAGTTGTAGCCTACAAGAGCGTTGTGCAACAGGCCCCCGTATCAGGTGTATGTTTTCTAAATAATACAAATAATGACTGCAGAATAATTAATAAACTGTACTACCAATTAGACTAAATAATAATGTCATTGCCCAATCATTTTCAATAATAACTCGTAAGCAATCTGCAAAGTGTGAAATATACATTTTTATTTTGCGTCAACATCAACATGAATAATTTCAACATGAAGCGAATGGCACTTGATTTCAACATGAAGAGAATGGCACTTGATTGACATGTTGACAAGTGATTGACATTTTGACATCGCGTACTGTTGCACATTCTACCCTGTCCCTGCTTCATTGATCAATTTCATCACAGGAATCCTTGCTGGCCTCCAGCAAGATGAAGGTTAAAAGACACATACCATATTAATAATTCAAAAGTCACATTTTCTTACTCTCAGGCAAACATTTCATAACTTAAGTTTATATCTGCCATCCACACACAGACTATCATAATAGCTGGCATCCATATACAGACTATTGTAATAGCTGTTATCAATACACTGACTATTGTAATAGCTGGCATCCACACACAGACTATTGAAATAGCTGGCATCCATATACAGACTATTGTAATAGCTGGCATCCATACAGACTATTGTAATAGCTGTTACCAATACACTGACTATTGTAATAGCTGGCATCCAAACAGAGACTATTGTAAAAGTTTTTATAAATACACAGACTATTGTAATAGCTGGCATCCATACAGACTATTGTAATAGCTGTTATCCATACACAGACTATTGCAATAGCTGGCATCCATACACAGACTATTGTAATAGCTGGCATCCATACACAGACTATTGTAGATCCTTTAGTACCAATCCAGCACATTCAGACACTTTCTTTGGATCCGACATCCGTTCGAACTTAACGACTGGATTCTGTAGGTCCAGGGACTGGGCGAGAGCTTTGGCTTCCGCATCTCCTGACAAAATAGTTCCGATGCTCACCAGAATTCTAAAAATAGCTTCCGGGTCGGGGTTCGTCTCGAGGATATTCCGAGCAGCCATGAGGCACTGGGACTTGCCC
This sequence comes from Lepetodrilus pustulosus, assembly GCA_032355345.1. NCBI lineage: Eukaryota > Metazoa > Mollusca > Gastropoda > Lepetellida > Lepetodrilidae > Lepetodrilus > Lepetodrilus pustulosus. Next base: position 10,042 of record JAULBP010154360.1, on the reverse strand, counting down.
TCGATGTCATCGGAACCCTGGAGAGTGGCAGCAAAGTTCAAGATGACGGTGGACAAGGCGATCTGTACGTTCTTGTTCGTCTTCCTGCAGTTTAAGCCTGCAGATATCACAGCATTCCGATGTTGACAGCTGGCAGACCTCCCCGCCGATTGGCTGAACATGTTGGCCAGGGTCCTGAGAGCCAGCATCTGATTGGCCGGAGGGTTGTCGGGCGTGACGAATGAGAGGAGCTGATGCATGGCTGCCTGAGAGCTGAAGGCTTCGCTGACAGAGGTCTGCTTGACTCCAATTCTCAACACGTCCAGGGCAGGGAAGACTTGATCTGTGAACAGAAAACACCTCAGTTGTAGAAGTGTGTGGGTACAAGACTGTACATTTGACCTACCTCAGCATTATCTCAGCATTATCTCGGCATTATTTGCATTCAGTGGATCCCAATTTCTTAGTGTCAGTGGACTACGTGGCAAAATGTACACACAGCACAAACATGCAGGATTTTATAGGAGGATTTGTGAACAAAACTTTGAGTTGAACAAGAAAGTGTACTCAGAAAAGTTGCGTAATCTCGGGGCTTGAAATAGCAGCTTGGTTGTATTTCCCAGGTATTTGAGAAGGTAAAGTAAGTGCACACTGATTCTTTGTGGGAAATAACGTAGCATTGTGAGTAAACATGTGCAATATAAATGAGCACATTACAGTGAATAATGAAAATAAAAATGGGATCCACTTCTGACCCCACATAATAGCCGATCCCGCGATGCATCGGTGTTATATCAAGGGTGCACATTACTATGAAAAGAGAATCGATGCCAGACACTTGTTCCGACTACGAACGAACAACTCACTGGTTGGCCACTTGAGCAGAGTCTGCAGTGTTTCCAGCTGTTGCTGTGATACTGACTGACCAGACATGACCGGCATCAGGTCGTCCAGCCGACTGACCGCTATCTTCAGGCTCTCGTCCACAGCACTGTTAAATTCCTTCAGCTTCCCTGTTTTCACACATGTGTATTATTATTATGAGATTATTAACAACATAGATGATATTACACAATGTAGTTTCTAGAAAGCGACTCTAAACCCCATTACTAAAAAAAAATCAAACAATGTAGTAGACGGGCTCAGTTTTCATACACAATTTCTGTATTAAATGCCCTGCTGAAAAACGTTTTAATAATATCACTATTTCGTACCTAAATAAACATCGCCATTTTCAAAGTTACATCTATTTATTCTGCATAAGAATCTTCTTTCAACTATGAAAACGCTTGCATGGAGACGGTCATGAACTGTGTGAACATCGCTCATTATGAATTCCTTGACAGATTTCATCCAGCTATAAGGATAAGCTCACAAGCTTGTCCTGAACAAATCCACCCCTACCAAAATCAATTGCAGCATGGAAGTAAGTCCGATGTACATGTACAAAATACTACCTCCCTTGAGAAATAAAAAATGCGGATCAGAAAAAAACCTGAACTGTAATGTATTCATTATGACACATTTTAAGTATATTGTTTGCATCAGCATTCGTTTCTTTCTTTCCAATTTGAGTTTTTTTATTTCACCAAAGCAAGTCGGGTTATCTCCCTTGAATTTCATGTACTCATTAGAAAGACTGACTTAAATTTGCATTTCTTTCGTACTTTAATAAACGCCCCCCAGCATAAATTCTTTTAACAGAACATTGTGTAATATCCACCAATGATTGCACCTTTATTTCAATGGCACAATGTACCTACCAATGATTTGCGTAGGATTGGCTTGGTCAAAGGTCAGGAATGACTTCTGAGGGAAGTACGAGTGTGAGGCCGACTGGCGGTTATTGTTCCCGATGTCCGCAGGCTTGTAACTACCAGAACCTGCAACATATTCCAGAAACTCTAAGCACTTCACATTTGAATACTTCAATGAAAATTAACTGGGAAATTCAAGCATTAAAAATTGATGAATTGCAATTCCTACATGAATACAGTGAATATCCCTTCATATCTTTTCATATATCAAAGTTGAAAAAAAGTCATAAAAATATGAGGCTTTGCCGAGGATTTTGGTTATTCTTATCAATGAGTAGATCTAGGATATATTGATACAAAAATACATGAGGCGGAAATTCTATTATCAAAGTGTGTTCATGCTAATTCCTGTGATTCTGTGAAACTATCTTGCCTTTAACAATAAACCTTCATTCAATAAAACTAATGATATATTTGCATTAGAATGCCCTGTATTTACCTGTAAATGGATCCGTTCCAAATGATCCCATGGACCCATTACTGCTGGACCCTGGTACATAGCATCCCCCACCTGGAACATCCATACATTGATGATATTGTAACTTAAAATAAAATATTATTTTTTCTATTTTAGATATCAAGCCAGTGAGAGTGTTACAACACATGCATCAGGAATGGCAACTGACAATGTGTAATTTTTGCAGAAAATAGGCCTGGCAGCTTTAGGTTACAAACCACGTCTGGGGCAAATAAATCAAAATCTGGTTAAATAGGAGTATTTCAGTGAAAAATTGCCTTACGTGATACATTATGCCCTAACATTATGCTGACTGCCAATTGTAGTGCCACAATTACTTTGTCAAACATGCCTATTAATTATTTGAGAAAGATACGAACGTGTTTCCAGTACAGCAAATGGAGACAATATCATCACAATCTCACAGTAGCCATTGAATTATCCCCCTTGAAACTTTTAGTAACTGGCTGGTAAAATGCTTTTTGATTGCTTGGCTAGTAATAACTGCAGTGATAAAGCTCAGGAACAAAAACATTTCAACTAGCATGTCATCACAGTGAGCTACCCAGTATGCCAAACAAAATAACATAAAAATAAAATCATTTGCTAACTCCCAGTGCTCTTCAAGACAGTTTTGAAATAGACAAAATAATGACAACCACGGGAGCAGCTCCGTTGTCCTAGGCCTCTAGCGATGCTACAAAGAACTTAGAAGCATTTACGATGGCTACCACTCATTCAGGGCTCTAGACTAACTTATGCCCGACGTACAGTTGCTAGTTGCAGCACTTCCAGCAACCTATTTTAACATGTAGCACCTTTAGAGCATTTGCAACTTGACCTGACTAGCCCTGCAAGTCTGAAACTGTTAGCCTCGATAGTTACTACGCATTCAGTTATACAAACAAATCTTTTCGTCATGTCCGCCGGTGACTGACTGACTAGCGACTCAAAATGTTAGTCTGGAGCCCTGATAGTTTCTACGCATTATTCTGCGATACAAATACATATTTTCGTCACGTCTGCCGGTGACCGACTGACCAGTGAGCGGGTCGGACACGGAGGCTGGCTGCTGCGTGCCGAGAGTGACGCCCTTGGTGTTGTCCATGATGAACTTGGCCACCTGGTCCAGGAACATCTGGCTGAGGTCGTTCCGCTCCAGGAACGTCTGCGCTGCCAACCAGGGGTCCTCGACGATGTTGTACGGCAGCTTCAGCGGCGGCTTGTCCTCCTGGATGTCCACGCTGAACACGTAGTCGTACTCCTGAAACACGCGGCGCAGAGTGAGGACACGATACAATGACAGCATGTACCTGTGATAGGACACTGGCTAGGACAGCACATACCTGTGATATGACACGATACAATGACAGCACGTACCTGTGATATGACACAATACAATGACAGCACGTACCTGTGATATGACACGATACAATGACAGCATGTACCTGTGATATGAAACGATACAATGACAGCACGTACCTGTGATATGACACGATACAATGACAGCACGTACCTGTGATATGACACTTATCAGGACAGCACAGTCATACAGCACAAACCAGGTACATGGCACAATGTTTCAGCATATTCAGTGAACATCAAAGTCGCTGCACATTTTCTAGCAGGCAATAGTCAATGTGTTACCAAGAGAATCCTGACCTGGGGCAGTATTCTATTAACTGCTTAGTACTTAAATTGACTTGTCAGCAAGAAAGATCTTAGTTTTCAACAGAGTTTGACTACGTTTTCTGTATTTGGCTTAGCCAAACTTAATCAAATCTATGTCTAAAACAGCAGACTAAACCAATATAGAAAACATAGTCAAAATATGTCACAAGGTTTGTGTTTTGACTTAAGTCAATTTAATACACCAAGTCAGCAAAACACTAACTTTGTGGCATATTTTGACTAAGTTTTCTATATTGGTTCCATCGTCGCCTATGGGTGAGATATTCCCGTTGCGAAAAAAAGCACTAATTCATTCATTCATGTTTATAGAATATCACGTCCATATTTGAAGTTTCTGTCATACTATGGTCGTTGTTGTTTTCACTGATCAAGCATATTTTTTAAAAGAAAAAGTATTTTTTCCATGTTCTCATAAAAAAATTTGTGTACTATTATACATTGCTGCGGAAATATTTCACCCGCATGTGACGAGAGAAGCAGGAACGTGTCTGACCTTTCCCTCGTACAGCGTCTTGCCGGAGGTCTCCTGGGTCCCCCCTGTGGCACCGACCACGTCCCCCAGCTTGGACCAGATCCCCTTCGCGGCATCCCACTGGTGCAGCTCGATCCGGTTCCCGTCCCGCACCATCTTCTGCTGCCCATCACGCTTTCCTGCCGTGCACAGAAAGTCACATGATCATTCCCCTGGCTTCCATTGGTTGATTTGGGGTATTGCAAATTTCAAGATCATTACACCGATTTCAATCATGAGAGCCATATTGGAATTCATGCTGGTTTGGAAGTTATTTGTGATATGACGTGGTGCAATAATGTTATTGGGTATGGAGGCGTAGAAAAGGAACATTCATGTCATCAAAGACTTCAACCTCGGAAACGTTGAACCTACACTACTTTTCATTATATAGTCCTATGTAGTGCTATGGAAGCCGTTCAGGCAGCATACCTAGTACAGTGTCCCCTCGATATAACGCTTATGTTGGGGTCCATGACATACCCACTGCATTATAGTACCCACCTTATACGATATTGCAGGGAAATAACGAAAATATAAATGGGATCCATGTCTGACCCCCGCCTTATATCCGAATCCGCTGTGTATCGTACCATGTTCTATCGAGGGGGCACTGTACTACCGTAATTACTCTAATAATTCAAACATAGAAAATAGTCATGATGATTGTAAACAGGAATATCCCGATAAACTCAGGGATAGAAATTAAAACTAGCTCGTTAGCCCGGGCTATTTCTCCCAATGCTAAACGTATCCTAAGGGCTAGTAACTTTTTAGTAAACATTTGTTCACTATTTGGGCTAGTAATGAGTAAGTGATTATGGAATTTAACGCTGCTTCAGGAATCGGGCTAGTAAGTTTTAAAAGGTAAGTTTCTATCATACGAGTGCTTCAATACCTGGGTTCAAGAGAGCTTCTGAGCCTGGAATGTCCTCGGTGTTGATGTCACCGACCTGGGTGGGGACGGTGGATGCGGACACCTGCTCATCGTATGCTGTCTGGTCCTCGGCCGGCGCCATCCTATCAGCAGCGCAGGTGAACACGCGCACCACGCCGTCACTGAAACAGAAACCACCGGGGTTGGTCATCACGCATACAAATACTGGGCTACAGTTAGTGGGGGATAATCACTGATACAGAAACCATTGGTAAAAGAAAAACTGGCAAATTCAGGGAAATTAAATCGACCCCTGGACAAATAAGTCAGTAGATTCCCACAGATCTGTGGAAAATTGCCACATTCGAAAGCTGCTGATGAAAAGGGTTTCATATCTGCATTGTCTTTTGATATCAGCAAGAAAATTGGGATAAAATTAATTATTTTTTGGATGGGATAAAATTAATTAATTAATTATCAACATTTCTATGTAAGAAACAAAATTCCCAAAGGCACCAACATGGTGAATGAGAAAACTATCGAAATAGAAAGGCGGGGGAGTTAAAACACACCTTGCTCCCGTTACGATGTCCCCATTCTGCAGTGTGCACACGGTCCAGACCGACTGAGTGGGGTGGGGGATAGTCTGTGCGCTCTCCTGGCCACGCCACACCTTCACGGTTCGGTCCTCGCTGCCCGTCACAAAGTCTTGTCCGTTGGGCAGCAGGGCGATGCTGTAGATGTAGTTGGCGTGGCCGTAGTAGGTGAAGACGCAGTAGCCACTGAGCAACCAGCGTTTGATGGTGGCGTCGTTGGAACACGACAGGAACTGGCCGTCGCTCAAGACGGCGAGACCGCGGACGCAATCCTCGTGACCTGGAAGCAAGAAAATAATAGAAACTTTCAGTGAATTACAAGAAGTTACCCAGAGTTATGATTCTCGAAACTCTCAAATCCACGAGACCATATTGCTCTAATAATGCCTGACACTCAATAAAAATATTTAGGGCCAGTAGATCTCTTCTTGGGAAGCCTTAGACCAATTTTCGTCACTCATCTTGAAGAATCTAGTGCCATTAATTTACCAATATGTCTCCAATAGCCCTAAAAGCGCAGTGTCTATGATTAATCCAGCAGTGAGAGAGTTAAACAAAGCAGCAACACTTTACCTAGGAAAGTGTGTTCACATTTTCCCGCCTTCCACATCTTGATGGTCTTGTCAGCGGAGCCTGTCAGCATCATTCCTTGTTCAGACATCACGGCAACTGCCCACACAGCCGCTTCATGTCCTGACACCATCAAACACAAAATAAATCATAACGTATTTGTATGAAGTCGTGGTTTTGCCTTTATGTCACAGTGGTAATAATTTACCCATACATAAATACAAATTATATAGAAATAGTTTGAAATTTGTACATTTGAACAAATATTGTTTTCTGGAATTTTACATTTTACAAAAGCCATCGAAATAAATCCTTTTAGTTTTACCTGCCAATAATAAACAATAGATTGTTCATAAAATTATGTCTATTCATGGGGATTCCCCTCAATGTTAGTCACATGGTACACTGTGATTGGTCCTCAGTCAGACAGTTGAAAGGTCACATGGTCCTGCTCACCTAGCAGTGCCCAGAAATTTTGCTGATTGATCGATAACAGATCATTTGGAAGGACATCAGTGTACATGATGCAGGATCATCAGTTCTTTAGGTGAATACAATACATATATTTAATGTTCGAGTCACATTACCTTCTAAAGTCAGCACACACTTCTGATTGAGCCAGACTTTGGCCATCTTGTCCCATGACCCGCTGAGTAGGAAGCCAAATTTGCCGGGCGACAGAGCACAGACTGCAAATATTGGAAGATTATTAACACTTATGGCAACAGATAATCGTGAAAACAAGCCCGAGCTGGAGGCCCGAACTTCCTAAGCCAAATAAATCAAGCCCTGGACAAATGAATCATTGGATTGCAGTGCCTGCATACCAGATGGTGAGTGATAATAGATTAGTGCTACAAATAATATAGTAGTAGTGAAGGGATCATATTTTCCTTTGACTGCCTGGTCTCTGGTGAAGATAATGGTACGACACCTAATGATTGGTATTCAGAAACGATGACCAGATTAATCTGACTGGTGACCAGATTTACGTCACATGTTATCCGACCACCAAGCTGATTAGTTCTCTTTATCTCTCTTTAATGTTTAATAAATTAATGCCAAGTACTACTGCTTAATGTCCATTGGTACGACAAGACTTGAACCGAAATCTATGATCTATTGTTCTACAGGCCGGCACTCTAACCACTAAGCCACGGAGGCAGAATTGAGGTTTAGAGCCACTTTCAAGATCGTATTACAGCTTGTCAGAATAGTGCAGGAGGAAACCTGCAACATCCGTAGTGCTGAACGTTGCAGTAAACATGCAAGCACAGACTGGTACTGACAGATGAAGGATGATAACTGCATTAACTATCAATAGTATGTCAGAAAGGTAACTTTCGCCAACAGGACAGGATTTGAACCTGGGGTGAACATTGCTGGATTCCCGAGACAGGATGTGACCTCTGGTCTACCATTAATGTTACTGCTATCTACCCCTCAAGAGGTCAGCAATGCCATACAATGTCAAACATTTCAGGCAATAATATGAGGGTCCTTCTGTTCTCCATAGGACCAATGACAATGTTAATGGTGATCAAATCTGTTACTTGCAGTGTGTCCCATAGGCATAGATACCTATAGTTTAACATTGCAGATTTTCAAATGACGCCACCCCCCATGACCCCCATTTAATTTCAAACACTGTCTTACCTGTGCTGGAATGACCGGACAGCTTGTAGACTGGCTGTGGGGAGTCGAGACTGAAGGCTAGGATGTCATTGTCGTTGCTTCCCGTCATGATCAGACCGTTGGGGTGCTTGTCATCTGGCGGCATGACACACACGCTGACCACAAAGTTACTGTGACCCGTCATCACGTGACCCTCCGTGAAACTAATATCCTGCCTGAACCAGATCCATGGAAGAAATACAATATGTTTAGTCTACGATGAAATAGTTGAACATAATGTACTGTTTGAATTCATGAAAGACAGCAGTTTTATTGTACCTGATATGAGTGAGTGATTATGGAATTTTAAGGTTGCTTTTATTCACTTTTATTACTAAATTTGTTCGAATCCCGAAAGCAAATTGTGTTTAATGATTTCACAGACATCTAGGCTTAAATTTTGCAACCAATGTGACCATGACTATTTTATACCAATATGATACATTAATATTTGGGATATTCATTAATAAATATACTAGTATACCATTCTCGTCTTCCCCAGGGCTTTGTCAATATTAAATCATTGAAAACTAAAATTAGCTTATAAATAGTGGGCAGTAACTTACTTTATCAATACATTAATCAAGTTGACCAGCTCAGAAACGGTTCTTCTATTTGAATGTTAATAATTGTAATGATGGAAACAATGGTCAGATGCTCGATAACGAAATGAAAAACTGTCGTCAGTTTGCACTGATCGAAAACCGAACAACATGAGATACAATGGGTTTATGAATGTCTTATAAACGCATCTTAGAAAATATCTTACTCATTTGGAATCCATATTCGAGCGGTAATATCTCTTGACCCAGAAAGAATCCCCCCATTTGGCACTATGGTTGGTGCCAGAGCACGGACATCTTTTTGATGTCCAATAACATTACACCGCAATTTATACACAGACGCCATTTTGCAGATTCGCACCAACTCAAACCGTTTATTTCAGTTGGTGTAAATATATTTTGTAAACATTTACAAAAAAAAAATGTTTAGGTAAACTTAAAGTATGACATGACTTTAGAAGTCTGTAAACACCAAGAGCAAATTTATATATTCATCACCCATCCTCTGGTGTACTCAGAGGAAACCACCGCCACCACCCCACCCTCTTTTCTAAGGTCTACACTGAGTCACGTTTAATTTTACAATCGGATAGACAAGTTCCGGTGAAATCTAAGCACAAGAGATAACTAAACTCTTGAGAAAATCCGTTAGAACTACTTAAATTTCTGTTCGATTCAGAGATAAATCATGTTGTTCAACATGTGTTCAGCCGTCCATGCGTCATATAGATCTATCGGGATGTATAACGTAGATAAAGCATGCAATATCCTGTACACGATTTTGACCCACTAATGGCTGCTGAGTTTATTTATAATTTATGTAGATTAAAGATAAATGTAAATTAAATAATATTTTATTTACCAAATTACCGGTACACAGGTAAAGCAAGTTTGACGAGTAACATATAAGACCCGAAATGCAAGAAAATAATACCTGGGATGTTTATTGACAGCAGCTTTTGAACAGACAGTAGGCCTAAATAAATAAAGCCTATTTAAAAAAGAAGAAGATATAAATCGATTTAATTTCCAGTCTTTCTTTTTTCTTTTCGTATATTTAGGCCTAATGTGTGAAACTATAGTAGGCCTAATAATTAACCCTCTCCCTGCTGCCTCTGCCCTAAGCAGTAGTATAATTATGTGCATAATCCAGCAGGGAGAGGGACGACATCGCAGCTATTCTAATTCATACTCATGAAGATTTCCGTGTAGTCTCTATTATTAGCCTACGTACGGCACTGAAGCATGTCATACTATAATACTAAATAGTTTCTTTCAATGCAGTGTATAATGAAGACATATAATG
>JAULBP010154250.1:0-15333 GCA_032355345.1 Lepetodrilus pustulosus | reverse complement strand
CACACACACACACACCCACACACACACACACACACACACACACACACACACACACACACACACACACACACACACACCAATGAAATCATTATGTTATTCAGAGATATATAAACATATATGATTAGCTGTTACACCAATGTTCTACATATCGGTATTACGTACCATGTTCTGTATCATGAATGATCACTACCTGTCTCCACTTCAGACAACAAATTAGTTTTCGAAAATGCTGTGAAAGGCAGTGTTTGTTTAAATCTCGTTTGCCTGAAATCAATAAAGTGACAGACTTCACAATGTACATCAGACAATGAAATGACCTCACAAAAAAAAAGAAGCTTTATATCTCGACATTCGTTTTTTGTGATAGGCCTAGATATCAATGGACATACTACACTGTACAGAAATGCAACATAACCACGAAAGCCCAGAGGTGTAAGGATACCCACCTGCCAGAGGCTCTACCGGCTTGATCACGAGACACAAAATCACTGAAATACAAATGGCAACAACTGGCCAGCCTGCCCAAATTCTACCAGAGAACATCATCATCCTGTGTGTCCCGGATGTTCATCAACCTGTGTTTCCCGAATGCAATAACTTGAGATGCTCCTAAATTATTTTGTTTTGTTTTCCATTTATGATTGTGCGCTTCCATTTACCAGCGAAATGGAAGAAACCCCTTGAGATTTATGGGATACCAAACATAGCCTACTTTTTCTTGTGGACAATACACTTAAAGGTGGACTCACAAGGATTGATCGGCTGTAATGATTTGTCGAATCGCACCATGTGAGCGTACATGCGTTGCCATTCATAATTTCAATCGACGGACGAACATCCTTTAATCGAAGAGCCCAAGTTCTGATATTTTGGAGATTTGTTCAATAATAATAATACCTTTTTCAATAATAATTAAAAAAGTAAAATTGAAAATTTCCAAATTCAATTGGTGCTTTTTTTTCGTGGGAATGCATTGAGTACCCGGGCCCACTACAATGATAACGATAACGATATCTTGTTATTGTGAGTACTACGGCAATAAGAAATTAGGACAGTTTTTCTCTGTATCGTTACCGGGCTCATATATCAGTGTTGCCGCTGCTATGCACTCTAGTATTGAATATGCTCTAACATCATGAAAGAGGGACTTGCTTCATTGACACACTAGACGATGTCTGGCACTGCACCGAAATTACGAAACGTTTGCGTACTATTTGGATGCTTAACTCCACGTTTTGTTCACAAAACCAAATATAACATTTGAGCTTAAGCATGGAATCTTACTCAAAATGTTTCATGAAAGCGGGGCCAGTTCAAACATTTGATCGATGAGGAGTATATAGTGTACGAAGTGGTGTTTGCATTATTAGGTGTACGAACTGATGTTTACATTACTAGGTTTACGAACTGGTGTTTGCATTATTAGGTGTACGAAGTGATGTTTGCATTATTAGGTGTACGAACTGATGTTTCCATTATTAGGTGTACGAGCTGGTGTTTGCATTGCTAGGTATACGAACGGTTGTTTGCATTACTAGGTATACGAGCTGCTGTTTGCATTACTAGGTGTACGAACATATATGTATACTACTCCAGACGAATCCGTCCTCAGTTCGTACACTCGGTAATACACATCCCAAATGGTACACCCAATAATATACACTTAAGTTCGTGCACTCTAGTATTGGATATGCTCTAACACCATGCAATAGTGAAAGTTGCTTGCAGTACTAGGTGTACGAACTGGTGTTTTCATTAGTAGGTGTACGAACTGGTGTTTTCATTATTAGGTGTACGAACTGGTGTTTTCATTATTAGGTGTACGAACTGATGTTTGCGTATGGTACTCGCGTACGGAATCAGGTACACATTACTGAATGCACGTACTGAGGTGTATGCTATTGAGTGTTCCATCTGAGGTGTGTATTACGGAGTGTACGAACCGAGGACGGGTTAGTTTGTAGTATGCACGTATGTACGATCTGAGGTGTACACTATTAAGTGTACGATCTGAGGAATGAACTATTAGGTGTACGATCAGAGTTGTGCATTGTTGTCTGTACTAGCTGGCTTTAGACCCAAATCAACAAAACAACCCTAATATAAGATGTCAACCATCGATGAAACAGCTGTAAAATAGAGGTTCCATTACTGAATGAATGAATGAATGAATGAATAAGTACTTTACGAAATCAGAACTAATGTTGTTCATGGAATACAAAATCAAGCCATGCTGGGTAAACATAATTAGATGATGAGACATCAGAATGAAACTAAATACATCCATGACACGATAATTCTGTGTTTACTCTTGCAATGGAATATTAATGGGAACGCGGTTAGGTTTACAACCTGAAATAATTGTCTCAGATCATAATTACACTACTTCCTCATCCACCAAATTGTGGAAGAAAACATAGTGCCCGCCTAAATGAGGCTGCGGCTTACTAGCAGGTGTAGTTTCTGTAGTATTTGTAGTATCATTATATAGGTATCTTATCCTGCCATCTTGGTCATGTTTGTATTATATGTTTTCATGTATAGTGTACCTCGTGCACCACCGTGGGTAGTTTAGAGGATGAATGAATGAATGTAATTTCTTTCCCGGTGGAACAAAAGACGAGACTCCATACATTTTGTACGAATGCTTTCTTTAATTGTTGATTTGCGTATTTTTAACTCACAAATCATCCAAGAACACGATACTATGTTCATTGGAGATATTATGTTAGATAAATGTTACGAGTGTTTTTTTACGTGCTCACCCAGCCGAGTAATATGAGGGAAAGTATAAGTTTACTATATACATGTAGACTGTCCTCCACCATTCCTCTGACCGTGCACGTGTAAACACTATAGCATGATCAACAGGGAAAGGCTAGAGGAATCCGCAGCTAGCAGGTTATAATTTATTTCTGCGACCATAGGATCCGTGGGTATCTTTTATGACGGTGTAGGCATCCACGATCTTCCCATCCTGAAACACAACGTATTATGCACATCATGCCTACAATATTCCCAACGAACCCCCGGTTAGAGACTGTATACAATACGCATGGATTGCATAATTAATGTTATAAAGTATAATCTATCTCACTATGTACATTTTACCTATTACTGTACTTACTAGTAGATATATATATATATATATTCTATTATGGGTAAAAAACAACAACAAAAATATATTTGTTTTACTTGAACATACCTTGGACTATTTCGATTTTTACTATACATAAAGGTAATGAATACTAGATTATATTATTTCCTAATAAACACAGAATGGCTATTAATAATAACAGCTTTTGGCCGACCGTTAATGGAAGTGGGATATCCGTTGTATCAAGTTAAACTATGTATAAGTAGGAAATCCGTATTGGTTAGAAACTGACAGGTAAGCGTTGAAACAGTTATATCGGATGCATTTATATCGGGATCTGACTGTTTTTTAAAAAAAAATGTTTTAAACGGAACCGATTATTTAATTACGCGGTTACCTTGTCATCTGACACTTGTTGGAAGCTGATGTGAGTACCGTTGTGTATGGTCATCCGTGTGTAACCGTAGTCCAGACTACGGAAGGCTGACCACGGACCTGGGTGCTTGTCGAAGTGGTCGTGACGTGAATAACAACCCTGTGAGTAAACATACTACCATGGTAAACAAAAAGTATTTAAAAAAAAAGAAGAATAAATAAAATCACGAGGTAGGAATCTGATCTACCTATGATTAAATCAAACACGCGCAAAATGGTAGTTCTGTGAGTTCATGTTACTCATATGACATCGCAGGAATCTTATAGACACACTAAATTAAATAGAAAATTATATTAAACATTTTATATTTTGCTATTGAAGGAATGTGGACGAAAAAAATTGATCGTTGAAAATATTAGCATACTACCGGTGCATTTCGTCGATAAGGTTAATCCAAACACTACATATAGCCTAACGAAGACCTATTAAACTTACAGCAGAGCCAGTTATGAGATGAACCATTGCCTTCGGGTTGGTGTAGGGGTGTTCATAGCTTCCGTTGTAAACCTGTGGGTAATGAATTATTAATTATTCATATTGGAAGTGTCATAAAAAAAAAGCTTTATCAACAGTTCCAATACACGCTATCTAAAGATTGCACTGACCGTGCATGTGTATAGCTTGGTTCGCATAACTTTGTAGCCATACGATGAACTCAATATAGCAGTAGTCCAAAGATAATTAAATTATACAGGCTATGGATGCTTTCATGTAAACTGTACATGTATTTAATGTTCAACCGAAACAATATATTATTAATTTATTTTACACATTTATGTAGCGGAAAATATCCAGAATAACTGCTCAAATACGCTTTGGGGAAATGGGTAACAAGAGTATGGACTCTACTATCCAGAGCGGAGATTGATGCCGGTGGTTACAATATCATCAGCTCTCAGTCACCGCTATACTGGAGAGCATCAACCACATGGAATACTAGTATTATATACCGAATACCACGAATACCATCATGCTGCACATAGGGACATACTGTTCTGTTAAACACGGGCCAGAGCCTCTCGTAGGAATGTTCATGAGCCCACAGAGCAATGTCCACGCCGTAGTGATCGAAGAACTCCTCCAGCGGAGGTTCCGCCAAGCCCGGAAATCCGGTTCTAACCTAGACAGGAAGTAGACTGCCATTGTATGCATGCAGACATAAATTGTAGATGTAGAAGGTGCAATATTGTGGACCAATCGAAGGTTCTTTAAACGAATCCTTATCATAATTTACTCAACAATGCTGGTCTCAGATACATCTGGAGTGATCAGTATGTAGATCCTGTTTCATCTATCTATCTCTGTCAGACTCTCTATCTCTCTATCTCTCTCCCGTACTCGTCCGGTTTCTCTCTCTTTCTCTCTCTCTTTCTCTCTTTTTCATTCATGAACCTTTTTTAATTCATATTTTTTTCTCATCATGGTTCTATTGGAGAAATGTGACCTTGCTGTCAATGTTATGGTTGCATTATATTCATGCAACATTAATTCAATGATTGCAATTCCATTCCTTTTGTACTCAAATATCCATTATTTTGTCTATCGATTGTTAAAGGAAGTACTTTTACTAAATTCCTCAATTAGCATTTGCAGATTTTCGTTAATTGTGCGGAAAGATAAACACTTATTATGCTAAATGTTAATGCATATTCCACGTTTTTTCACTTTCACTTGCTTAAACATGTTAGATGCTATTTTCCTCACGACTGCCTTACACAACACCTGTAACACGTTATTTCCGGTGCGCGTCATGTGAATCCAGGATTCCCACATGGAACTGTGTACAATTTCTCGACAGGTGCTTGGCCATTAATATCATAGATAATTCACTATCGAAGGAATCTTTAATTAGACAGACGTATCATGGGAGGCCTACCACGTGTGAAGAGAAATGTGTTGTAAAATACCACCTAACATTATCTTCACGTCGTCAGGAGATTTGAACTGCGCCTTAAGTAATTAGTGTGTAGACATGTATCGGAAAATACAATTTGTAATTAGAGTAATTAATTTATTGGCAATTAATAGATGTTTTAAAAATTATTTGGAAAAATGCCATAATATTTCGATCGGGAATTGTTATGCTTGTCTGAGCTATTTAAAAATAGCTTCCGGTGGAATGGTTTGTAAACTTAATCGAACATTCTTCATATTTAGCCAATTCAGTGGATCGTCTCGGAACGTCGTCATGTGACGTGAGCCCGCGTCTCAGTGACTGTGTAGGACCTTGCACGTGTTGCTGAGGAATTTTGAGTGAAAGCACGGAATAATTTTAACATACACCATCTGTTCCGTGTGCAATATTCCGTCACTGTATATTATTCCAAACATACAGAACTATAGCAATCGATATTTGTGGCTAATCTAAATAAGTATACGTGCTTGGAAGCTATTTTCCCAAACCGTTCGTTTTGCCTATTTAATATTTATCATTACTCAAGCACGGAGCATACATTGATATTTTTACGTCATGTAGATTATTGGATAAACATTTTATATTCCCTTTTGCATGCAATAATATGTCGTCGTGTATTTTATTTATTATCTAGCAGTATTCATGTATGGTTATGTATTGCTATTGTTTACGTTGTTCTGGACATTAGATCGGATAAATATTTTATCTTTCATAACATTTAATACATTTATTGGACGATATTACATACATGTATATGGCATAATTATGAAATTATAATCGAGTGATATATAATAATTTATACTCAACAAAATAAATTTAGGTCCGGCAAATATTTTTTGGCGGGGAAGCTTTCTACCATCTTTCTGAACTCGGCTTGAGGAATTGGCACCATTCTTCATACAAAGTTTCTGCAGGTTCTTGAACAATACAAGGAGCCAATATACATGGAATATCTTATAAAGCAATTTTTTTTTGGTATATCCGAAAAGGCTACTGGTCCCCTAATTAATGTTATTGAGTATATATGTTGAAATCTAATACTAGTAAATTGTATTATGCCATTATGGAATACTTATCGGTATATTTTACCAAGAGTAATTCAAAATGTTAATTCATCGATGCGAATAATGCTTTCTTAATGATTATTTAAGATTACGGTATTTTTGTAACATTTAATGGTTGTAAAGTTCTAAAATACCAACACGGTACATGCCTACGGATATCGAAGCTGTGACTTACTTAGTGAGGCGGATGTTTGTTCCTCGTACACTGTGACTGGGCTCTATAATACACCGACAATATTGACACGCGCTTATGTCAACATTTGCTATATTGATATATGAGAGGCCATCAGCAGCC
Organism: Lepetodrilus pustulosus; assembly: GCA_032355345.1. NCBI lineage: Eukaryota > Metazoa > Mollusca > Gastropoda > Lepetellida > Lepetodrilidae > Lepetodrilus > Lepetodrilus pustulosus. Next base: position 8,526 of record JAULBP010154250.1, on the reverse strand, counting down.
CCTTAACAGTGAATAGTCGTGACGCTGTCAGGCGTTTGGTTCTCTATCAGTGTAAGTTTATGTCTTTGTGGTCAGTGATATGTATACCGAGATGTTGCCCGATAGCGTATGAATAGCGATAGCGTATGAATAACACTGTACTAGATTTAGAGGATCGAACAATTCCGGATCGACGTGCCCTCTACCGGGTGTACAATTATTGTATGAGTGTGTATTCGGTTTGAAGAATTCAAATGTTTGAAACAGATCTACCCACAATACCATATGTAAAGTAATTATGCATTTAGATATGGAGGATAAACTCTCTTTTTGTTTTGCTTATGTATTTAGGAAGGGCAACGTAACATAACGTATTCATGGTCATCAACAACTAGCTTATACACATATGGGCTTAAGTTAAAAGCTTTGTGCATTTCGATACTGAGAAATAGGTGCTTTTTAAAAAGAAAAATACAACATTAGCGTCTTAATTTTCATCAACAGCCATCTTAATCACCTCAAGGTTTCTTTTGTTAATTACCCACATTATCAAGAAAATACAATAAGCATTAAAAGGGTCACGTTACGATTTTCAGAACTGTCAGATATTTTTAGGAAGCAATGTATCAAACATTTCCCCCATACACAGATGTAATAATAGCAATTTTGCATCCAATACGCTAAAAGCTGTCCGCAGTGTAAGATGACACCAAATAATGGCATATGTGTCAGGTATCGTATATCCGATGCACTGAGAAGACATGATGTTTATGAATTGCCAGATTAATTAGTGCGTCGGTGCCAGATATCAGTGATCACACTAATTTATTATGTTTAAACTGGGGTTTAGACCCACTTTCAATATTCTTTCACTTATACACGACTTGTCGGTTCAGAGCAGGAGGAAAACCGCAACGTCCGTAGAGCTGAATGTTGCAGTAAACCTGCGAGCACTGGCTGGTACTGACAGACCAAGGATAATTTTATTGCCACGGTACAAACAGCGCATCATATCACGATCACGTCATTATAAAGTAACTTTCGCGAACATTGATACAGGGATTTGAATCTGGCACCCGTTTCACAAAGTTGTCCTAACTATTTAGGAGCTCCTAAACAGTCATCACCTGCAACAAACGTTTTACGATGACGTCAAAAGACTTATTCCTTCATGAATCGACATCAAACTGAAACTGGGTCCTAAAGTTAGGAGCTCCTAAATTTAGGACACTGTCGTGAAACGGGGGCCAGGAGTCTTTGGCTCCGAAGTCCAAACGTTATCCCATGGCATAGTGCCGAGGACACTAATTAGTTACGAATTCGCAAAGGCATCAAAATGTCTACTCTTCAAATGACTTCTTCATACAAATCTCGCAACGACCTTTCAGAAAGGATCACCCAGGGCAAAGAAGCCACGCCTAAGTATTCCTCCAGTAATTCACCCTTGACCCTGCCCCGAAAAGAACCCGACTCGGTTGTCAGTTTCTGCCAAGCTTTTTGTTTCAAGGTCAGTTCTCGTGCACTTGCACAAGTTTGTCCTCATCAAATACCTTCAAGCTTGCTTTGAACAACACGAGGGAGACTATCAGCCGTGAACATACTTTCTTGGAACATTTGGCATAACTACAGTATATGTGGCTCTCATGATCAGTTCGATTGTTAGTGACTTTATACTTAGTGAGTACCCATATGGTACATGTACTTTTATTACACGATTGTGTGTATGCACATCGATCCACCAAGAACAATCAGTATATGTGGAATTATCTGATTTTATTGCATTGCTCGTGTTTATCATCGACGGACGTATCTTTGTCTGAATGCGATTGCTGTCAACTTGTTAAACAAGCACATTCCAGAGTGGCACTGAATAGATTTTAACTTCACTTAAGTGATTTTTGTTGGCAACGTATTGACAACAACTCGCCGTCTAAACCAGATGCATGTGCACGTTTATCTAATATAAACACCTAGCGCTATACAATCTGAATTCACTCGGGAGTGTTTATCTCGAATTCACATGGAGAGACATAGTTTTGTCATTTACAATAAAAAAAAATAAAACCCAAGCGGGCTGGAAATTGCAAAGAAGATAGAGAGAAAGAGAGGCATAGTTATGTCATATATATAATCAGACTAAATTTTTTTAATCAAGATGGCCGTAAATTGGAACTAAAATGGACATATACAGAAATAGCTATGCCATTTACGATCCGTTTTTATTAAACCCAAGCTGGCTAGAAATTGGGACTAAAACCTTTTACAAAAGCAGGTCTTTGGAAAGCGCCGAAACGTCTCGATGGAATCTCTAGTATGTTATATTACTATAGGTAGCAGTGTGAAGGTGGCTACAGTCTGTAGGGTAAGCTGGAAGAAAGCAAACAATCTCGTATCCGTGATTGCAATTGATTCATTAGCTACACGCATGGGCTCAATGCATTTATCTCTCACACATCGACTCGGTGACACAAGTTCAAGTTTGATTCATCAGAATTAGCACATAGGATTTGAGTCCAAGGATATGGGGTATTGATTGCGAATCTTATTTCCGTCCGTCCAAATGAGGTTCTCTTTAGCTTGATGTGAGCAACTCGCAGACGTTGAAGACGTTAAGGTTTAAAGGCACCGTATCATCATGAGCAAGATTGATAGAATATTACGATGATTTCAAGTTACGCGATACTAAATATATATTCCCAGTCATGGTCATATTCTATTGTTCCAAGTCTTTTCGTTATTTATTTTCTCTGCATTCTCTTTTTTTACAGTGTTAAAACAGATTGACCTAGTAATTGAATATTAAAGGAAAATGATTAGGAAACAATATGAAATACTTAATATGGTAACTCTCGTTTTATTCTTAATACATTCCTGAGTAAGACATGTTCCCGTTTTGTTCTTAATAAATTTCTGAGTAGCCTTAGTTCATCAGTTTTAGCATGCCCTATAATAGATTATAGGCATTTATAATGTAAATTGCACAAGTGTACCCGTTTCCAAGTTACGAAAACAAGATATTGTAAAGTGTCTTTAAATGTGTCCATCACCAATTAAACCAATTCTTTCGTTTAAGGTTTAAAGACATTCGTAAAGATCTAGGAGATTACTTTCCTGTTCGATTTACTTCATGTCTTTTCTTCCATATCATATTTGACTCATTGGTAATTACCATCCCAACGGAGAGGACATACTTCGTGTAGAACGTGCGTGGCATTTCGTAGTTCCCACTCAAGTTACAAATGAATAGAGCCGGTGATACTAAATACTAATGAAGTATGTTCGACCGCAGCTGCTTGTGATTGGACGAAAGAAGATATATAGCATTTAAAGCTATTCTGTCGTTTATTTCCTCATAGCCTACGTTATACTTGTGATACGAATTCTGGGCTATATTCATGCGCTTTTAGAAAAGAACAGTAGCCTAATATCTACGGGTCATTTACATATGAGCTAATATTCCATTAACAGGATTTTCGAGTTATATGGTAAAGTAGTTTGTTTAATATTTATATCATTGGGGTGGATGGTAGCGCAATTCTAGAAGGATGGGTCAGGTTCAAATCCCGTCCCGAGAGCTAGGCACCAATGTTCGCGGATGTAACCTTTCTGACGCGGTCAGGATAGGATGCGCTGTCTGTACCGTGACAATGCGGTTATCATCCTTGGTCTGTCAGCACCAGCCGGTGCTCGCATATTTACTGCAACATTTAGCGCTACGTATGTTGCAGTTTTCCTCCTGCCTTAAACTTACAAGCCGTGATATAAGTAAATGCATTTTGAAAGTGGCTCTAAACCCCAACTCACCACACACACAAAATATTCCTCGCATCCTTTGATAAACTCATATATATGCTGAGTCACATCTCTCCATGGCATCTCCAGTTGCCTCCAGCGGGAAGAAGGTTAAATAGTCATTTCTGTGATGACGTATCTGGTATTTTCGCCCCGTTAATCATCGCTGTAACGAGCATTGTTAACGACTTTAGTCAGTTTCTAAACAAACACCGATTTGTTCCACTGAGAGGACGAAGAGCAATTTGTACTCTAATCGACTCGTGTTCAGGCTATAAATGCATTTCTGGGCTCACGTCGCACCTGTTATGATGATGGGGTTTGGCGCACCGTTCTGGTCGCGCTGGCTAATCGGGACGGAGGTGAGAAGTCAAGCTCGTGTCTTTCATCCGTCTGACAGCGTGCAATTAATGATCCGTTGTTCCGGATGAAGCAGGGAGCCGCTTTAACCATTCCGAGATAATTGACTGTTATCGTATCGCTTTTTGTATCCGTCAGGGCAGACTCAGATACGGGACAGACACCGATACTTTTATTTTGGGATACGTCGGCAGTAAGTTATCTCCCTTCTTTTTGTCCCAGTTTGTTGAGTGAACATTAATTCCGATCTAATCGGAATGATCTGAAATCGGATATTTCCGCCGTGCTCAAGGTATGATGGCGAGATTAGCTTGCATTGAACAAGGTGAATGTTATCGTCTTCGAGAATCAAAAAGGCAATTGGATGTTACTGAGATAATAGTATGTACGGTATTTAATGTATGTAGGTACCCTTTCTTGAAGCTCTCGTATCCACTACGAGGCTACAGCACTCGGGTATCTATGTGGGTATAGTTTCGCAAAGCTCTGGTATCTACTACGAGACAAGCATCCGTAGCCATCTATTACACATGTATTACACATGGCGATATGACACTAGAGCGCTAGCTATGGTCTCATAGTGGATATGAGAGCTTCGATAAACGACACTCGGGTGACTTACAGGTACAAGAGCTCTAAATGCATCTCAGTGGATAAACGAGCTTTATGATATCGCAGTAGATATCAGAGCTTCTATACTATCCATAGTCTCGTATAGGGTTAAAGTAAATTGTTCAAATAATAAAATTTGATTGGTATCATATTTATGTGAAAGGAGCCGCTGAAATTATTTAATCCCTGTTCACCAGTAATCTAGACTTGCTTAACTGATCTGGGGGATATTTTGAACGGGTGTATTTGGGTGAGAACGAGGTGTAGCACATACTACAGAGCTTCATAAAACAGTAGGCCACCCTATTGTGCCTTCTTGTACAACCTTTGAAGCAAGTATCTAATTACCCAAGTAATATTGAGAAAACAACTGAACGTCCACTAACATGTTTATTACTACGCATACCAGGTGAAACATAGACGCATTAAAGGCATTTAGAATATGCCCCGTTTCAGTTCTATGCGTTCATTCACGCATGCTTATCTGATCTCTGTTCAGATAAACATTTCCAAACGGTTTCCTTATCGCTCGGCTAATTTGCTTCGCGTGTTGATGTTTCGTTTGTAATGCGCCTGACGCGGATTATTTGTGCGCAAGTCGAGCGGAAGATTCTAGGGTGTAAGGAGACGACGGGAACAAATTACTACGCAGTGTTGTACCATCGAATTCGGATCTAAATGTAGCCCTGCCTGTTGTACACGAACGCTCTACGGATAAAGTATGTAAAGAGACAAGGATTCATCGAGACATTGTACGTTTACCTGAACCCAAAACTTTTTGTTAGGCCACTTTTTTAGAATAATATCTTGCGAACGTTTTGACTATATATTGTAACATAACGCTCATCATGTCATTAATTTAATAATGCATGTCCATGATTCTGCCTAGAGAACTCAAGCAATTAATGCACTATTGTGATTTACTGGAGCAGAATGGCAAATGTATATTTAATGTTTAATATACACCACATGCTGTGAATGAATAATGTTGCACACTTATGTATTAATGTTTGAAGAGCATTTTGGTACCAGATGTTTCGAAAATATATCATATATTAATTGGCGTAAACTACGTGTCTTCAACCATCTATTGGCTTGGGCGCGCAACCACGCAGCATGACGGAACACGACGTTTTCAACAATTCTCGAAATTACTTGTCCAAATTGTATGTCTCAAATTTGACTTGTAAAATATGCCAAACGTATTCTTAAGATAACGTACGGCATCTTATGAAAACATTGCTGTTATTCTTCGAGAATTTACTTGGAAGGTGTCTAGAGATGTCTGCGTGTACGATGGCGTACCTGACACAACGAAGCCTGTTAATTGTTCTGCAGTTGGAAGAATGGCAATCTTCACTGCTAACCTAGTACGCTAAACCGGCAAGTAAATATTACCCCGACATTAAGAACTTGCAAATGCTTCAGGATTCGGATGCTTGTGCTTCCAGTGTATTTTTTTCTTCGGTAATGACAGTTCCAACAAGATCGGGTGGAACTCTTTCCACTTAAGGGAGTATGGCATTTTGATTTGTTACTAAATTATTACGGTTTTCTCCTGATAATAGTTATTATTATTGGTTTATTTAGTAAGTTCATACAATAATGAATGCTCCTGCTGTTAATGGTGTACATAATTGTTTTAAGCTAAGTCAAAATGTTTTTATCTGGATATGAGTTGTTAGTATTGGCAAATCCAACTCATTATTTATTTAAACAGCTGAGGTCAACATAATACTTTAGCTCAAAGAAGTTTAACGCCTCAAAAAGAAACTGTTGTAATGTGCGCTATGATAGCATGTAGATAACGATCGGTGGCTGTCACTATGTTGAAGTATAATGATTTCCGCAATGAGATCACGCAGGGTAAACGTTCAGCATAATCGGACCATGATCTACTACTTGCTTGGATGGGCTTCGTGTTTCGGCTTTGCTGGGGAACAACACCAACACCGAGATTTAAGCCTTGTATGGATTCGTTTTACATTTTTCTCCTCAATACCGAGATAGAGGTGGGAAAAGCGGTGGTGTCGCCGAAGGTCAATGGATTCGAGAGTGTATTATCGCCCAAACAAGAAACGGGTAGATCTATGATATCGTAACATGACACTTCTAGCAATGGAAACATTGCCCATGGTTGTATACTCTCAATCCACTTTTGGTAATTGAAATAAGTAAAAACCAAGCCATCGATTTGGGGTGGGAGTAACGCGTTAGTAAGTATAGCTCATAGGGAATGCTTTCGAAAGTGGAACTACAAATTATTTTCATTATGTATTTCAAGTCTTGGGAGTGAATCCTGTAACAAATGTATGTCAATATATGCACATGCACCCCGGCGGATGCTGATTAAAACATGTGCGACAACTGTAGAAGGATTTCTGTAAATGACAAATGGCCAAGCAGAATCCATTGGTAATGAAATTCTTATAAATATTCACTTCTGATATTAGTCGCCATAGGATATCACCTTCGAGCCACCTATGGGAATTGCATACTCATATCGTATTGTCAATATATTCACTTCCATGAGGTCAGCTCGTGGCGGGAACGAGAGTGTGATGTTGTGTAAGGTCAATAGGTCACTTCCGGTACATCCCCGTGAGAAATCAGTGTCTGAGGCGTTCATTGGGAGTTTAGCTGCAGGAGATGCATCCAATCATTATCATCGATTCATGAATACCATGGAAAACAGCAATCTATTGATGGGCTTCTGTCTGGCGTGCTTCCAGCTCTTTATCCAGACAGTGTGTGCGATAGTTATTAATGATAGATTCCTTGTTATCCAGGAATATCACGGTTGTATGCCGACATTTTATGTCTGGGTCAAACACACATTAATGGTGACCGGTCGAAGGTATCGCTTTCGGAAAGTAATCTTTTTATTTGTCCAATCGCCGAGATTAAAAACATATTCCTTACCAAAGACGTTATATGTAACTCAAGAAAGTGCTTCCTAAAAACCTTTTATTTAATTTATATTTTATGATTTTGTTTAATTTTCTTCATTTGAAACTTCATGAAATGGTAGCAATAGATGATATTGGCGAGTGAAGAACGTATATATGCATCGTAGACATACTCATAATATGCTGTTACATTTCTCTAAGTGGTTCTGTAAGTCCATTCTGACGTCGACACTTGTGACAACGTCATCAGGTCCATGCCATAGCATAGCACAGTTAAAAATCTATGACTATGTATATACTAACAGTAAGCACATTTATATTGCGCCATATACAAGCTCGGAAAAGTGCTCACGTTGCTAAATTGCTCTGTCAGTGTGCACTCGCCTTCATTCTCAATTCCCTGGTAAGTATTCTAGTATAAGTTTACCTGCCTACCTCTTCTATCTATATACCAGCATCATAGATATCCTTAGTGTTTCTGGAATATTATATTGCATTTTATACTTGTACTGACTAGTTTTGACATAGGATGTAATCTAACTGACATTGTCGGCAGTTCACGCAATATTACTATTAATTTCATATTAGCTGTTGCTCAAGGGACTGCAACAGTCTGTCAGTTTGGCTGTAAATAGGTTACAACCTAGAGCTAAACAAATTAACATTATATGAATCTCCGGTGACAAGCCCTAACTATCTTTGATCGCGTATGTATAAAAATAGACATCGCCTATGGTATTTTAATTATTTATGAAACTGGATTAATATCTTATGTGTGTTCTATTTATCTGATAAATATATACGTGAGTGTGTGTGGTAGTGGGGGTGGAGTGACGTGTGTGTGTGTGCATGTATGTATGTATGTATGTGATAA
>JAULBP010154139.1:0-15334 GCA_032355345.1 Lepetodrilus pustulosus | reverse complement strand
GCTTACTGATGAACAGCAAAAAGAAGTTTAGAATGATGTCTTTTATATAGTGATCTACGATGCGACTCGCAGAAATTGTCGCTATAGAGGTGTCCGTTGATTGGCCATAATTCCTTAACCCGTGAAAAATGTTGCAAATGTGAACCAGCTTTACTCAAATTATCATGCCATAAAAATTTGTTAGTATCAAATTTTCAGTTTGTTATAGGGCTGCAAACAGCATCCAAATGATGTATTTTATATAGTGGCATGTCAAGTGATACACACCTGCTTTCATGTGCAGGTGCAGACAGCAGTTCCGTGGTTAACACTAAAGGGCTAATTGAGGGGCAGGAACGAGTCTCATAATTTCAGTCGCCCATCAACACACTAGTCGGGCATGATTGTGCTCAGTGTCCAACCTGAGCTGCCTCCATGTAGTGTAAAAGGATGATAAACAACCAAACACCAACTAGTTTTCATAACTTTACTGAATCAAGCATAACAGAAACAAGAAATACACGGTGAACAATATCTGTGAAATGCATCTAACATCCCCATAAGGCAATTTAGTGAGTTTAGTGAAAATACACACACTTAGCTCTTACTTTCTGTATATATAGATATATATATATATATTTCTTTAGATATATTAAATGAATCCATAAATAGAACAACTGTAAGTGAGATCTACATTATGTTAGTTATCTAAAGTCACATAGACGATTCCAAGCACAAATTCAATGGTTTTTCAACATGTATCTGTACATATGATTTTTCAAACAGGTATATCTGTACATAGGTTTTTTTTCTACCAGGTATATTTGTACACATGGGTTTTGACATAGATATGGCATTACAAACACACTGTGCGATCCATTTCTTTCACACTAGAGGTTTGATATGGCATTATCCCAGACAGATATATCAGTTTCACCTCGCTGTGGATTTCATTGTATTTCATTACACATTTCAACATTAAAATCAGCCTAGCATAATAACACACTAGAATACTAATACAATCATATTTACTCAATAAAATCAGAGCTTTTAGTAAAATTTTGTAAACTCTGTTGCCGTAATAATTAAAAAACATACTTTCACATTTTATTCTTGGCCGAGTTCATTCAGGTAAACATGGTAAAGGTAACGTTATTTTAAATGCAATAGCTATTGCTCCTGTGTTTATCACTTTAAAATATAACCACTATATTTTGAAGACATTAATTCTTGAGAAAAAAACAGAAAATTCAATATCTCAAATATTGACTACCGGTAAATTACTATAAAATGATGTACTAGTAACTGATAGAATTACAAAACAAATTCAGCACACATACATGGCTTTATGTCACAATCATCATGTCTATGTCACACTGACTTTGACCTTATAATGGTATCCTGATATGGCACAGGTCACAGATCATCATAAAACAATTCAACAGACTGTACAAAATTCAACATTGAATGAATACTCATCTACAAGAAACAGGGAAGAAGCTATTATTTATTACAACTCAATGTCAACTTTGTGCTTTAACACCACTGCTGCTTTCCAAGAAAATGAAAACAAACTAACCCCTCCCCACACCCATGCTCCCAGTACTGTCATGGCCATAGGAGAGTCTACCCAGTCGGCACATCGCGGCCTACGATGACGTTAACACCGTTAACACTGTTAACACCGTATCGATATCGTAGGCCGCAATGTGCTGGCTTGGTATTACCCCAATAACGGCAAATGCTGCACCAAAATAATTACCACTAGCCATAATTATTAAGACATTGGTGTTAAGTTAAAAGAAGAAAGAAGAAAAAAGAAAGAGTTTGCATGTTAATGAATGTTTCTTACAAATTTACTTGAACACCACTACTTGGTCACAACAGCTACGGTATGCAAAATGTTAACAGAACAAACAAATAGTCTACAACAAATCTATGAGAAGGCATAATATCATCAATCAGTTCATGCTTAGTTCCCAAATATATATACGATATATATACAACCTATTATAATATATCTATAACGTTTTAAATGCCCAAGTTGTACAAATAGTTGCCATTAACATAATCACACAATGTATGCCCTGTCCTCATATTCACAAGTGCAGTAATTCCTTAAGAATGCATGAGTAATATAGGTATTTTACGACATCAAATGATTAGCGCACAATGCCTACCGGTGTCTAAATGCCAAATTGTAGAGTTATGCACAACCATCATCTTAAGATGTCAGCCATGCTGTGAGTAGAGTAAATTGGATGTTGTGAGCATTTCATCTTTGTACAAGATCAAGGAACTTCAGCAGAATATCCATGCTGACATTTTGGTGCAGGAACTGCCTTGAGACAATTGGTTTGTTGATCAAAACCCAAGTTGTCAACATAAACCTATGTCAATGGAAGATTACGTGAACTGTAGGTAGTTGTGTCCAAAAGGTTGTGTGTCAATAGAAAACTATGTCAACAGAACGTTGTGTTAAAATTAGTGGTTGTGTCAATAGAAGACTATGTCAACAGAACATTGTCAGTTGTGTCCAAAGGGTTGTGTTAATAGACTATACCAAAAGAAGGTTGTATTAACATTAGTAGTTGTGTCCATAAGGTTGTGTCAATAGAAGAATGTGTCAACCAAAGGTTGTTCCCATAAGGCTGTGTCCATAAGACTATGTTAACAGAAAGTTGTGTTTATAAGGTTGTGTCCATAAGGAAGTGTAAACAGAAGGTATTGTCAGTAAGGTTGCATCAACAGAAGGTATTGTCCATGAGGTTGTGTCAACTTAAGGTAGACTCAACACGAGGTTGTATCAATAGAATTATGATTGTCTCAAAAAAGAATTATGTTAATACAAGATTTTTTATTGTCAACAGAATTATGGTTGTGACAATAGAAATCTCTGTCAAAAGACGCCTTCACATTTTAGTTCTACTATTCTAATACTAGTACATGTATATTATTCTAACTTAAATTTTCAACCCAAGTAATATGGTACAATTGTGAAATTTCTGAGTCATTTACTTTGTCCTATTACGACAACACGTCCCCTGCTAAATTGGCACCACTAACTTATTCCTGTACATATTTGGCCATACTCGCCCTGACCAATATATTAGTCAGAGCCATTTTCTGGTAACAATTTGAAAGTTATTTCATACTGGGAGACAGACAAGAACTGATCATGACAAAGATGGAATGCAAAGAACATGGTGAGATAAACACATGAAGTAAATCATCCATTATATGCAGCCATAAAATCTACAAAACTATTCTAGTATTGCCAGCTATGGAATAAGCATGATTGCTACGTAATAATTTGCTCAAGAACAATGCATGAAGGGTGTGAAGAAAGCATTAAATCTTGAAGGAGTGTTAAGAGTTACTCATTCATCCACGATCACTTCCACAGCTCTAGGCAATCAATTTGCATGCACACAAGGTTGGAAATTCAATTCTATTAGATACCAAGTTGGAAATTTAAATTAACATTCTTGATGAATACCTGGTGTTATCATCATCATCAGCCTCTACCCTTATCATCAGCCTCTACCCTTATCATCAGCCCCTACCCTTATCATCAGCCCCTACCCTTATACAATGGTTATAGCTACCAGTATACCATTTACAGTGATGGAAAAACAAGATCAAGTCAAGTCGTTAATTTACATTAAATTGTAATTAAAATGGATGTAAGCATTAAGAGTGAGTGATTTATTGGTTAATGTCACTGCCAGGGGGAATATTTCACCCGAGTCAACGAAGACATTAAAGCATCCAGTACATTGTTTTAAAAGTTGAGAAAAGAAATGGTTTGGCTCACAATTTTATTACTGTATTTTTTTAAAAAGTAATATTACAATTTTTCAGATAATTAGCATACAACAGCTTTAAAACTTCAGGCATTGTTCTTCAATCCCCTTGGGACCTTTCTTGTTCGTAATCTAATCAATCAATGTCTATCTACCCTAATGATAAATAATATTGGGTCCATACAGGTTATAAAGATCACTCTAAGTTATAGGGCCATACACACTTGCCATGTAAACATTAAATGTACTTATACATGTATATATATAATCCCAACTGACTTACTGCTTTAGTTATGACCGCTATTTTTTAATTTTTTTTTACCTCAGTTGTTTCACCATTATCAGTCACATCATTTGCATGACTAAACTATGAGATTCACCTGTGAAAATAGCTGTAAATAATTAATTCATCATTGCAATCGATCGGCTTGAAATAATATTCCCCAATCTACTGCTTACAATGATGTAATTCATTGCAGGAAAATCTCCCGGATTATTGTTTTTATTTCAAGATATAAGCGTGCATCAGATGAGAAAATATTAACTTGAATCATGTTCTATTTCCTTATTCAATACCATACTACAGACAGTTTTGTTTATACCACAATGGCAATCTTCAAAGCCAAATTAACGCACTGGAAAGGAAGTTTTAATATTTTCACCTTAACTGAAAACAACTCAGGTGTATAGATATATTTCAAAACAATTGCAGTCCAAAAATATTAGTTTAAAATGAATATTTTTACAAATTTCTTTCATGATATCATATTAATAAGTCTTGTATTTTTGTAAACAATAATCTATCCTATGCCAAATATAATTAAAATGTTACAAAACAAAAGATGAATGTAATTTCTTCCAATAATTCTGCGATTACTGAGATACATATTCATGAACTTCCTCAGGATCTTACTCACCTGTTCACTCAGGAAATGTTGCTAAGAATAGACATATTAATTAGTCACGAAGCAATCAATATTGATCAATTTGTCAATTGCTCCTGTGGCCTGGTTTGTTTGCGATAGTAATCTCTTATTTTTTTTAATTACGGGAGACAGGTTAAGATTAGGGCTGCAACGATTCACAGGTGCACCACAATACAGAGTTTTCCCGATTCGCTTATCGTATCGCGAGGCTCCATATCGCTGCACAATGATACAGATATATTTAATTTCCTGATTATCATGGAATACATTAGTGAAATAGATTCTGATATGTAGAGACATATACTTCATTGGAATGAAATCTTTACAGAATAACTTCTTTACAGAATTACAGGATTACTTCCGATTGTTAATGACCAATCTGATCAAAACATCACGTTGGTAAATGAAGTAATACAGACTAATTATTGCAGAAATAATCATCAAGATGATATATTTGGTTTAAAAATGGAAGCCTAGTGGAATCAAGTACAGTAATACAATTTGCAAATGACATTCAACCTCAAAAGCTTGTGTATATCATATCGCGTATCATATTGTGAGCTTTGAATCGTGATACGTATCGTATCATAAGAAAATGTATCGTTGCAGGCCTAGTTCAGATAGTCACAAAGGTTGGCTGTTCATTGGAAGAGTTTGCAATGTATTACTGTTAAATTAACAAGATAAATAAAGCCTACCCAGTACATGTAGTAAATAAAATCATAGTGCCTTCACGTTTCTCTATTCATATACAGTGTTCGAAATACTAGCAAAAAATCAGGGGGTCATTTTCCATAGGCCCAATGCTAATGGTAGTAAAATCTGCAATTTTCAGGGGGTCACACAGATACCTTTAACATTGCAGATTTTCAAATGACCCCCAGGACCCCCTGTATTTCGATCACTGATATATATTGACATTCTAATATTGTCCAAAATAAACAGCTCTTGCGTTGACCGTCAATTTTTCTTTTCATGAATCTTGTTATTCAGTTGTCATTTGAGGAAGACTACTAATTATATGGAATAGTTTGGAAAACAATCAGCTTACAATATTACAATGCATGTCACTGAGAAATCACTGTAATATGTAGTAGTATAACTATTATTATAAATAAATGAGAACATAATGATAGAACATATCTTCTGGGTACAGTAGGTGTCATGGGTAATTTCAAAATATTGCATCAAAGAAAGTGTGCAAGTTGTATATTAATTATTGGGGAAATCCTAACATTTATGATAATCACAGGCATTACAATTTTCTGCGGATCCATTGATTTCCGCCAAATTATTAGTCCAGGGTTCGTTTCTTTTGCACTAAAGTTACAATTGTCTGTTGCCATGTCTAAAACTTGATGTAATGTTACCAGAGAAATAAAAAATAAAACATTGCGTTAATATTGATACATGGTAATACACATTTTACATACTATTCCACAGAATGACAAGTTGTAATTAACTAGCTAGTTGAGACTATCACTGCCTTATGACAGTTTTGTGAAACTGCACCCAAATTCATCAAATAGGTTAAAACTGTAAATGTTCTACTATATTCATTCACCGGTATTGTAATAGAACACATTTCATTTTTTTATATGTAAATAAATCAACTAACTCTGCATATATATATTATGTCTTAAAATGCTAATATCATCTTAGCATACGTGTATATGTAATTCTACATGTTTGAAATATTTAGTTAGTTCCACGAAAAAGAACACTATGAAAAAGAATGTTGATTTTATTTCTGTTGTAATTAAGAAACAATTTAAAAAAATATTTTAAAGTAAAAGAAATAAAACAAATTAAAAAATAAAATAAAAAGATAAATAGATATCATTCATTCTACAGATTCTAAAATTGCAAGTGACAAATAGTTCAGATTCTTCTAAGGTCATACATGAGGTCAGTCGTGACCTCTTGCCATGTACAGTTAATGTCACACTGGCTTCAGGTGGGCTTCATAGAGTCATCAACATGATGCCAGAGCAGAGAAATAATAACATCCCTACGAAAAACATGCAAAAACATGATTGAGCCTTAGCACGACCCTACATAAAATATTTTTGACCTCATAATCACTGCTCAGCTAATAAAAACTAAATAGTAAATAGCTACCTCCTGCATATCACATACTGCCTATCATAAACCTAACAACATGATAAATAATGTAATAGCACTACTTGAAAACTAAAATAATATGTTTCTCCATTCAATACACGAGAATCATTGTTTTGTTTAATAAAAATACACAGAACGAGATGACTATGACAGTTGATTGTCACATGAACTGCCCAATTGGAGACTGTTCTATCATACAGCACTAATGATGTCACTATACTACATAATAATTAACAATGTAATTACACAATTCGTTTACATTCAATAAATTAAAAACGCCATGGTTCAGTAGCACGCAAGGCTATTCTGTCAGTAGATACTGGGATTACACTGGTATTATCCAATATGGTGTGAATAATTCTCTGCGATCCTGCTGTGTGCCATCTTGGCGAGCTGAAGACAGTCTATTACAGCATCTCTGCACTATATATGACTGCAAACATTGTTTGCTGAGACGATTTCCAAAATCAAACATTGCGCACTCATAGGCAAGTAGCGCCGTCATTTATGATCTCTGCAACGTCAATCATCTTTCAATTGTCAGAGCTAACATTAATAAAAAGAACATTTATATTGCGCCAAATCCACTCTCGAAAGCATGCTCAGAGCGCTACATTATTACGCCTGTCAATGGATCTGTGTGCACTAAATTCCTTCTTAACCCCTGGGGAGTATGCAACCCAAGCTGCTGTTCAAGGTGCTACAAGGTTATCAATCACATATCCATCTCATCCTTCTGGGTACCCATTCTCTGCTGGGTGATCGTTTCAAATGGTATTTTTTTAAAAGACAGTAAATAATGCAACTACATTTATATGCAAAGTTGCTATGGGCTTTTCCTCCTGCAATAAGCAGACCACTGTGTTGAAGATTCATACTAAGTTTTAGCTCAATTCTAGCACTATTTCTAGACAAAGTTGAAAGTCTACTCAGACAATGTATCAATTCATATTATCTCCCACTGTGAGAAAAAATAAAGACTAAAGACAGATAACTCTATTCATTATTCTGAATAATTTAAAGTTGTCTGCCTTACATGAACATGTACCACTCAACCCACACAATATATATGGAGTGCAAAGCAAGCTTTTAGCAAATGACTGCATTTTTCTGAAAGTTGACTGAAATAGCACTAATGTTATTTACAATAAGCACACTAATAACTGGAATATGTACAGCTTTAAAACTAATAAATAACACCACACACATTAGTTGGAGATTGTAAGAGCCACTGATGCATTTAATCTCTAAGTAATATTATCCATACAATTAACACAGCTTGTTGAAGTAATACATATGTATTGATCAATTTCAGTGATAAGAACTTTTGAGACAGTCCGTATGACACATCGATTCACGCAAATTTTAACAAGATAAATTTTAACTATAGTTATAGATTATTGGTAAATATCTACCGGGTAATTGAAGGCAAGAAAAATTTTGTTTTTTAATGTTTTTATGCAATTAGGAATATATTGAGAAGGCCTTTTCCCATCTTTGTTGTCAGAGTTTTCCTGATAGAATACTCATTGCAACAATTAAATGTGCTTAAAATATTTCTTTATTAATCATACTCCAGAAACCACAGAATGCAAACATTGACGCCATATGCCATGGTAACGATAGAAATGTCACAGTGACATCATGGAAACCATACAAATAGCACAATGATACCATAGAAATGGCAGTGATACCATGGAAACTACATGAATGGCACAGTGATACCATAGAAACAAGAGGAAAAGCACATTGATACCATGGAAATTATATACATGGCAGTGACACCAAACATGAATCACATAAACAGCACAGTGATATGACTGAACCACCAAATACCTATATCCTACACAGTTCAACATACAGTAATGCCTTTCCTAATAATCAAGTGCAATTCTTCATCTTCATAATCCATCACTTGAGCAAATATTTTGTTATCACAGATATCTATGTTCTATTTTTGTTTAGCACTAGATTGATAAAATAGTTCATTCACACAACAGTAAACAATGCATGCTCCTAACTTAAGCATGCACATTTTTACTCTACTCATCATCAAAATTAGTTAGCGTAAGCATCTATAACCCAACTAGCGATAACAGGAACGTCACACATTGACAATAAATCTTGGCAACAGTATTTCATTTATGTAGGTACCCACAAACAAACTGTTTCCCTGTTAACAACTTAGAATAAGAGGAAGTATCAAAAGTTAGCAGGCAAGATTTGAAGATTATTCAATGCCTAAAAATCAATGTCACCCATCCCAGATAGATAAACATAATATGTCATGCCATTACAGAATTACACATGTAACATTGTAAGTATAACATGTTAGTTAAAATGATTATCTAAAACAGTATTTTGTACCGATACATTCACTGCCATCGGGCAAACGGTATCTGATGGCCACGAAAAAATAATCTGAAAGGTAATCTCTAAATTACCCAGAGACCTACTGACTCGTATCTTAGTACATTATATATATGCTACAATGTATGTTAGTACAGTTAGGTTACAATGCTAACATCCTAATATTATTTAGTGTCAAAAAGGTCTAACGACAACAAAGAACCTGGTTTTGTAATTCTCAATTAACCATCTACGAATGATGACCACAATAGATGCCACACAATAGATGCCTTATGAAAGAGCAATTGTAATTATATCAAGGACAGAATTAACTCTCTCCATACTGCAGGCAACTGGAGATGCCCTGAACAGCAGCACCTGTGCCTAATCCAGCAGGGAGAGGGTTAAAGTGTAAACAAGTCAAATTGCCACGGTAACGTCCGAAATGACCAAAACAAATGTGTTATTTAACATCAGTGAGTGAGTGATTATGGAGTTTAATTCGCTGCAGGAATCTTTCACCCATTTACGACGATATTTAACATCAAAACAGTCGCCTAATTTTAATGGATGCCGCTGCACATTAGATACGCCCAACCGAAAGAAAAGAAAAAGAATAAAAGACGGAAATTTACGAGCAGTGTCAGTCACCATGTGACATGAATCCTACTGAAGCTATTACTACTGACGACCTAAGAACTAGTCAGCAGTCAGCTTGATAGTGTTCAGTGGGTGTGGAGGGTGTTACACAAACCTCTTGTACTTCAGTCATGTCAGTGTGACATTCAAAAATAAATAAATAAAATTATCCCCGATACTTGTTATAACATTGGGAAAATTATCAAAGCAGGCTCATTTTGACCAAAACATTTAATAAAATTTCTGTGTTCAAAGTAAAACTCCCATTACAAAATTTCATAATGATATTGACATAAACAAATTACCTAATTTTCTGGATAATACTTAATAAAAGCTAAAAAGTATGCTCAGGATTTCAATCTCTTAACAAAATTACAGACATTCTCAATATCATTAACTACAGGTTTAATCTAAACTAAATGAATCCCTAGAGTATTACAACTGTACAAATTGTAACACCTGCATAACAATCAACAATATCAACAAATGACTTCATTTGTGGAAATTAACACAATTATCTGTCGCCTGATGATACATTGGTCTAATGTATATGTACATTACATAAGGCATAACAGGTTTTTTTTCAAATTACAGTTAATTCAATGATTTCATAATAACCATTGATGACCAGAAAGTATGATACTGTTAAGCACATTGTTGATTGCCATGCATTTATGATGTATGCAAATTTAATGATCTCTGTGATCTTCATATAACTTGCTGGATATATATGAGCACAGGTTGTCGATCCCATACAGGTCAACTTGACTGACAGTCAATACTAAAAACATCCACAATGGGTGTGTAAATGTTGAATCCTAAAAGAGCTATCAGGGTTGAAAGAAATTGTTTCCAAAAAGCTGGGTTTCCAAGGTAACCACTACACCCAGAGATAATGTGACCTTGACCTTACATGACATTAAATTAATACATTCAAAAGGTCAAGGTGATTGTTCAAGGCCATCAATCATTCAATGTCTCCATATGTCCTGTTGAAAAATGTACAATCACATGCAGTAAAACACATTGAACATGAAATATATTATTAATTTTTAACGATATTACAAAATTTAGAGGCTCTCAGAGGCTCTCGTACATGATCTTGATCTTTCCTAAAAATAACTCCAATGCAACATTCTGGCACTTAATTCTTTTTTCCTATTTGTACACTAAATGTTGTAGAGACCTGTTACTCTGAGTTGTAGAACTTGATGACCTTCACAGATAGCTTGACCTTTGATCTCTGCAACATTTTTACAGGAGACAATCTCCATATAACACATCAAATGACAAAACTTTTAGAAAGCAAAACATCTAATGTGTGATGATAGTGGTAGCCATTATTTAATTTACTGTACACAAACGAGAGCTTTAACTACAAGAGTTGCAAACATTTTCCACAATTTCGGGAACAGAGTAAAGGTGTTTGGTGCATGAATACAAGCATAAAGCATAATCGGCATGTTTCTAACAATAGGTTATTATTGGGATGTCATTTGCTCTAGCTAGGGCCCTGAATCACAATATCAGCATCAATGTCTTATCAGCTGATAAATATCAGAAACATAAACCTAACAACTTTGGTATTTTACCAATGAAAAAAACAAACAATTGCAAGAATTTATCAAATAAACTTCTTGTTTAGTAAAATAGCAAAATAAAACAATAAAGATGATTGACATCAACATGAGATGAAGCGAAGAATTGCGCATGTCCTATCCCCCTAGCTCTAATGCAATACTTGAAAGAACATGTATGATCCAATGACCAAACTATATAAATTACTCTTTTTTTTCCCCTATCGATTTCTGCTGGAATATATCATCTCTCACATCATCTCCATGGAAACGAGTCTAAAACATGAGTGTAATAAATGTTTGAGTAATTTAAGGTTTTCACAATCAAGTGTCAACAATCGGTGTCGACTCAAACTGCAGTAATTGATGAAAAGCAATGAATCAATAAGACACACGTGAAGCTGAGCCTTTGATATATTCAGGAAAAGCCGAATTATTTCTCTGTCTTTGACGCCACTAATGCTAGGAAATAAAATATATGCATTTACTGTAGCTTTAGAAGAACCATGATTATCATCTGACCAGGAAGTCTGCGTCTTCACAGAACATGGCATATACCACAGTTGCCATGGTTACTGACTAAAATGTGATGCATCGTCAAAAGACGTTACACAGAATAATTTGAATTTTTTTCTAATATATTCATATCACGAATGCTTTATGTTAACCCTCTCCATGCTGTAGGCAACAGGAAATGCCCTACAGAGGTGTGGCAGTGTCTAATCCAGCAGGGAGAGGGTTAAAGACATCCCTGTATTTTAAAGTGGCAAGATAATCTTAGCATATAATATTACATATTATGTTTAGAAATATTAATCCTCCATATTATTACCTAGGGGAAAATATGGTGACAAAAACACATCATTGCCAATGACAACAGTACTGTACCAATCATAACTACATTGCTTTGGTGTCTTTCTTTTTCTGTGGGCTACTGTTTTATTGAAAAGCCAAAGGATATTGGAACATTGGGAGAAAATCTGCTCATAAAACTGACAAAATTGTTACAATGGTGCTTATCAATGTTAGATGTTAATTAATTAAGAAAACCCCTACAATATTTCAAGATTAGTAAAATATCTGGAAAAAGTCATATTTGCTAGGGGAAGACAGTGGGATCAGAATATATAACCCAGTTAGTGACCTTTTTACCTATGCAAAGATTATCTTGCTACATTAAGCTCATTCCTGATGATGTAATCCAAGTGACAGCTTGGTAACGTATTGATCTCAAAAATAATTTTCACTGGAAGAGCATTTGGACTAATCTTAGTAATTCCACAGTAGGAAATTCCTAAATCCAGCATGTCAGAATGGGGCTAAGCACCTAGAAAAGCTGTGTCAATTTTCGACATACGTGGAATTCCTCCTGCTGTCAACATGCTTCCTGGTGTCATATCAAACCAAAAGAAATTTCCATTATCTAGAAGAAAAATTAAAACATAATACAATAACTTTTGCTGATGAAAATGATGAGGATATGTATGGATGTATTTGTGCTTTCTTTACTGTCTGTTATATTGATTCATGACTTTCCATATATCGATCGAGAAACTATGACCATTATGGGCATCAATTAATTACCTGGTTGCCCGCAGCCATAGTAGCCGACCAAACCTGAATTGGGTACCCGTTAGGAATACACAAAACGCATGACGTACAGAAAGTGCATGAAAGACAGAAGTTCTCTAAACAACCGGGAAATCAATATCATTCAACATCGACTGAATTAAATGTTATAGTTACAACTAACAATCATTCATAACTATAATGAGGATTGAGGTTTTCATCGTTTGAATATACACGTATATATATAAACATACTGGTTTTTCAGAAAGGACTGGCCGATGTATCCCGAAGGTATAATGTATTCCCAAAGGGGAGTTTCGCCAGTCATTTCTACCCGATAAACAAGACACTTCCTTTGTCAGTCATTTCTACCCGATAAACAAGACACTTCCTTTGGGAGATGTGACTATTGGTCCAGGGGGGGTCGAGGTGCGGCTACTAATAACATCTCGCCAGATCCGAGTGGCCTAGGTCGAAGGTCATAGCACTGACAACTAACTACACAAGACTCCAAGAAGGAATGATAGACCGCGAAGAAAGGAGAAGCCACACGGACAAAGACGCACGACACTGCTCGACGACAAAGGAGTTTTGACCAATCACATGGTAGCCCTCGTTGTACGTAAACCTTGCAGCAGGCAATCGGCAGCCATTTTGGGGACGAACTCTCTCGTGGATATTCACGTGTCTGGCAGCACGTGATTGTCACGCCACACGCAGGGAACTCGCATCAAGCCTCGTTCCCCCACTCACTTCACACGCCCCCACCCCACCCCCACCCCCACACCCTGGAACCCTGCTGCTCAACACATGAAGAGTATCATAACTGGAGACTGTTCCACACACCTATTGGACAGACACAGTAATGTACATCTATTGGACAACAAACATTTTGGAACAGAAGCGCGACACTGAATACCCTATTTTTTTTTCTCAACACAAACATCCCCCAATAAATAATAGTGTCTGGGGAGTCGAAACATTGCGTTCAACAGTAACCATGGTAATAGTAGCAGATATCCCGGGGCACACCGAACGTCTTTCCCAGCCAAGGTGCGGTTATACTTGCAGCAAATATTTATCCATCCCTCATAAAAAATAATTCTCCACGGAAAAATGGGGCTATAATATTTCTCTCTCTCTCTCTCTCTCTCAAAAATATACAGGTCACGAATGCAAATTAAAGACCTCAACTAGTAGAGGTTCGAGTTTGGTAACATCTAACTGCGAGGCAATTTGTGAACTGGATTCGCCGAGGTTCCGTACATCCAAAAGTTTCATGAGGAGCTTCGGGTAAAGGTTCCGTGCCTCGGCGACAGAATAGATCGATTCCAGGTATGCCTGAAGCCACTGAGAGTATTTTTCCTGAGCTTTCATCACCATGGCCTTGTTGACTAAACTGGGCCGGTCCGAAGAGAAGAGTTCGATGATGAACATCAGCATCATGACGATGCGATTGCTTCGCGTGAGTTCGTGGAAGGACCGGACAAACAGGATGTGGTTGGAGTACATGTCATTACCCAGCGTCTGCTTGATGACGTTTGGGTTCAGCTTGGACTGCATGCCGTCCGTCATCTTGTACTTCCAACTCTGTTGCTGCTTGTCGAAGCCCATCGCCGACCTGAGTACGAATATCTCCATGATTCCTCCCTGGAAAGCAGAACAAGTTAAAGGAATGAAATGAATTAATTAGTGCTTTACGTCGCAGCGGGAATATCTCACCCATAGACGACGACAAATTGAAGGAAGTTTACCAAGTTCCATGACGAGACTTAATGTCAAGGCCAAAAACCTGCATCAACACTGCATTACATTGAGGTGATAAAGCATAAATCTGCTTGAATAGAATTTCAAATGTTGCTTGGTTCAGGGGTGGGTTAAAAACTTGTGGCATTGAGCGACGATATTCAACATGATTCTACTTCACCGTCAAGATCACCCCACCACCCACACCAATAGCTAATGGTCAAATCATAATCAGATAGCAGAAAACTCGTACAAACTCTATCTGATTTAATTTTAACCCCATTTTTGAATCATTAGACAAAAAAATATTTGCTCAATTTCATAAGGCTGATTGCTTGATTTGGTGTGGGGGAGGATGGTGAGGTGGACAAAGTCAGTGTTATATTGAGGGTACCTCTGTACATAGCCTAACATATATTATTTATCTAGAAATGTTTTTATAAACCAGAAAATGTGTTTAAAGGCATACAATCACGGTTGATTGACCTAGATAATGACCAAACGAATTTCAGTCCGAGACTATTTATGTTTGATTTGTACATCCCAAAGTTGTTATTTCCTGGTATACTAAGTCCCCAACACTTGATATTTATAATAAATTTCATATTTTATAATAATT
>JAULBP010154028.1:0-15335 GCA_032355345.1 Lepetodrilus pustulosus | reverse complement strand
TCTCTCTCTCTCTCTCTCTCTCTCTCTCTCTCTCTCTCTCTCTCTCTCTCTCTCTCTCTCTCTCACTCTCTCTCTTCATCGGCTAATTTATCAGCTACTTATGAATTACAAATATCTTGAGAATTCCTTGCGTACCAATTGCACCGTGCTAACATCTTAGAACAACACGATTTGTTTGAAGACTCATAATTTGTGACAATAGCCTACATAAAAAGTCAGTCGTGATGACCAATTTGCAAGACAATGACCATTACAGGCTCGTCACTCTACAGCGAATCCTTTCAACACGGGCCAGTGTGAACTACCAGAGACAACCCTTAACAACGAATTATGTATTTGGACTCACGATCCTTAACAGATTGTCCAACAATTACAATTCAACTCGAAATACAATACTGTTAATATGATCCAACAATATATGATTCATGCTAAACCTTTTGACTAGTCATCTTTACCTTCATGAAAATATATATATGTAAGATATATAAATTAAAAGAGCCTTTTATAATAACTAAAATGGCAATTACTAGTATATCAGTTTCAATTCTGTTTGAAAGCGTAACTAATATGTGCAAACACGAATTATTTTTATGTTTTCCTATGGTTTATTAGGCCTTCGCTACAACTTAATACGTCTATAATATCAATAGTCTGGGGCCTGCAACATTAAGACATAATAGTATTAATACACTCTATAAATCGGTCTGGTTGTGAGTGTGATAATGCCTATATTGATTGTGTAGGTGTATTGGTTGTACTGACATGTAATGGTTATGTGAATATTGGTTGTATGTGACAATGTGTGGATGTAGATGTATTGGTCTTGTGGCTGTAATGGTTGTAGATGTTTTGGTCTTGTGGCTGTAATGGTTGTGTTAGTTGTGTAGGTGTATTTGTGGTACAGGTGTACTGGGTATGTGTATTGGTTGTAGGCGGTGGGTGTATTGTTTGTATGAGTGGGTGTGTTGGTGTGGTGGGGTGGGGTGGGATGGGGTGGAGAAAGGAGGCTTCACACTATATAAATACACTAGTAACTGGTTGATCTGAAGTTAATAGGGGAAAGGTCTTATGTAATTCTGAAATATCAGTGTTGATTAGATATTTGATAGCCAGTTAATGTTAATTGATTTTCTTTCTCTGTATGCAACATAATGAAAACATATTCTCACATACAAACAGCTGTGGTCAGACGGATCAATCATGTTGGTAATCAAGGATTCACTTAAAGTGATCGGCATACTTAATAGTATAGATACACAAATCCACAGGTGTTACAATACTTTAAAAAACTATGATTTATAGTCCAGACATGACAGAGGGGATTCTAGTCTCATTTATCTGCCACGAAAATGAAAAGACCAGTCATATTCATTGTCATTTAGGTTTTAATTGAAATGTCTAAAATGTAGTCTCTAAATATAATACCCCTCTTGAAAATTGTTGACGAAGTGTTGAATGTCTTTTTCGTTCTTTCTTTAGCTAAACAATATGCCCTCTTCGTTGTCGTCTGTGGGCTGCCACAGATAAGGCATTAATAGTTCCACTCGAAGTTGGGGACATACCAGCTAAGAGTGGTCTTCATGTTTTTGGCAGTTCCGTTCCTTCACCATACCCACTTAACAAACCGACCTTTCTCACAATGAAACCAATACCTTAAATTATTTCTTTGATATAAATTTAACTGCTTGATCAACAAAGAGGCGAGCCTCAGTTTTGGCAGGAGATGTGAAGGACAAAATGAAACTTGAAACCACTTTGGACAACAAAAAAACATGTTACAAATCACTGAGGGCAACTAACTTCCTTTAAATTCTGCGGATTTATCTCTGTTTGAGCAATGGGCTCCAATCAACAGCTAGACAGCCCTCTAATGATTGATTGTTCTCTTTCACGTCCGCGCGATTCGTGGGACGTTTCGAGTAGAACTTGAGGACCGCGTCAATGGTGTAAAAATGAACTCGATTTGGTGCGATATTCATGGGGTTTAGCTTTAATATGTCACTTTTACACCTCAGTAAACCTATATGTTCACGTAGCATGTTAGTGACACAATTTCGCATTATCAATGGCAAATATGGAAAGCAATTAATAATACGGATCTAAGTTTATGAACAACAATATAACGCGAGAAAAAGGTCTATATTTGAAGTGTCAGTGTTTCGACCTCCGCTATGAAATTACCATGTTGTAAATGGATTAATGATGATTTAAATTGCAAATATTTTTCTTTGGATACCCAGCTGTGCGCGAAGCCAGATAAGACACAGACAGAACATGTCTGACTACAGTACACCTTACACCAGCTTGTGTTCTTCAATATGTCACCCATCATGTTGATAAATTGACTTGATATAAGAGAAACATGCTTTACTTTCAAACGCATAAGGCGTTTAAATCCATGTCGTGTATATGGGTGGGGACCTGTAACTTGACACATTCTCTATTTCCGTGAAACTAACCACCCCTTTTCTTTTCCTGTGCCTCATATTTATTACAGCTTTTTGTGTGATAACGTTTGAATACAATAGACTACGTAGAAAACAGAGTATCGAGTCTGCATTTTTGTTGTCTAATTTCAAACAAATCGTAATGCGGAAAAGTACTGGTAAAATGCTTACTGTAACTCCTCACATTCACAGCTAGTAAGCAATTGTTGTTGGTTAGCTATTTGAGATTTTACTAAATGCATATACATTTAGTAATAGTGTATATTTCTCAATATCTCAGGCTTCATTTAACATAATATATGTGCATTCAAATTTCTTTTAAATATGTTTTTATCGAAGTATCCCTTTTTCTCTCATTCAAATCAAAGTTCTGGTTTCATTGATGTCAACATTCCAGACAGACTTTCTTGTTATACCTGTACAGGCATTACTCAACTACTATGCAATTCCAAATAATATTAACATTTAAACGATCGAGCCATTAATTTCTGAGAGTTGCCACCTCAGAGAAATGTCTGTGTTGCGTTTTATTGTACTTTGTACACAATGCTCAATTCCTGCATAATGTAACCAAGTGGAACCGCAGTATATAAAATGTCGTAATATATCCCATGTTATGTCTTACATCAAACTGTGAACAAACTTCTATAGCTATCCTTTATCGGTTATAAAACCAAAGGGTGCACATGACTCGTGCTTGAAGAGCGTCAATTGCTAAATAGGTACATCGGAACGTTTAGTTATGGATGTTCCAGAGTTGCCCTATGCATATTGGGTCAAAACTCTGCCAGTTGGATCTGCGTAAAAATCCACAGGTGTAACACCAAATGTGATCATATCTCCTACATGGTTCTCAGTTGGGGAACGGGACAATATTTTTAAAGATATTTAAGAAAACAATCCGCCAGTTTTTTAGAAAACTTAAATGGGGCATCCATATCATAAAAATTTCAACCTTCCGTCAGCTTGGAGTCACGCGAGGAGACACACTGCAGCCTTTACTATTGATGTTAAACAGTTAAAATATAATATCTCGTACCAATTGATTTTCAACAAAAGTTAGGTAAGCACATTATGTCTGCAGGATGTCCGATAAATCCTCGTCTGGGATATGTCTTTAGTGTAATTCTTCACCAGTGTGTTTGATTTATAGAGTTCTACTACGACCAGCAGACGTTGACAAAGATTGTGCCTTTCAAACATCAGCTTTAGTTGTTCGCCGAAGCATGATAACAACGCTTACGATGTATATGTAAAAATTAGACGTCTTTCATCCTTCCCTGAAAGGTCGGTTAATAGAATAGCCCCATTCTACACGGACAATAATTTAGCAAGAATATCATGTTAGGTGTAATAATCAAAAGAACATTTTAATGGGCCGTGCCTACGAAACCATCTAACGCCTGAACTCGCTTTATCCCCGAAAAACGGGGTGACAATGCTCAAAGGAGTAGATTTTGATGAAGTTTCAACCAAGGGGGTTTAGATACTTCACCATGCATCGTAAATGCAGTGAAACGCTGCCTTTCCACCGCCATTGTGGCGGTATTTTAATATGTATCCGTATAATAATGCAATCGGTGTTCTTAGGTACACATGGCCAATTGGTTAGATAAGTTGAAATTTGATCACTACTTAAACGTACAGTGTATATGCTAATATTATAATCTGTATTTACCTGGGATTGAGAGGTTAATGTGGTCCTTATATTGATGAATGAAACCGCACACAATCCTTAGGCGCATTAGTTCCTCTGATTTTTTATTTTGGTAGTTCGACATGGCTTTTTATGAATTATTGCACTCGATGTCCTATTTTAATAGATTTTATATTAAATTCCATAATTCATCGTTCCTTCCTCATGCCTGTCGAAACGAAAAATATATATTTACGTCATAAACTCACTTGTGAATACAGTAAACTGCATAGGAAGAAATCTTTCATCTATTATACTTCGTATTACCCAACTGCGTCCAGTTGCACGACGCTCTTGTAGCGCTACAATAGTTGTAAGTCCAATTGTAGTCTTCTATTATTGGAATTGGGCTGCACGAAGCTCTTGTAGGCTATCAGATTAAGACATCGCTACAATTATTACCGTATAACGTCATGTGTAACTTCCTACAACTAGTGTAGCCGACAAGAGAGCCGTGCATCATGGCCCTGAATGTACCAGATTAAGTATTATTAGAGTTAAATTAAACTTTGATATTGTCGTTGATTTATTTCTTGTCTTTTGCAGTTGCCAAACGACCTCGACTAGACCCAGTAGCCACCGATTCCGGAAGTGCGGCATCTTCACCAAATCCCGACTCTCGACCAGGATCTCCCGAGATTTCAGACAAGCCAAAGCTCTCCATGAGGAGTCCGTCTCCTGCACGCAGCCTCTCACCAAAGATGTCACCAGAACCTCCCAGCACCGCGGTCGACCATCTCCGTTCCGAATACCTCCCTAAGTCAACAGTAGACGATCTCAGCTTCTTCGCACGTGCAGCGGGAGCTGGCAAACGCCCGCCAATAGACATGATGTGCCGCATCTTCCCGCACATGAAGAGGGGCGTCCTCCAGCTGATTCTGCAGGGATGCGGCAACGACATGGTCCAAGCCATCGAGCAAGTCCTCAACAACCACGGCGAGCAGACGTCGTCCGCATTGACCCAGTCCGCACCGACAGCCAGTTTGTTCCAGCATTCATACTTGAACTCGTCCCTCACGTCTTCGTCTCTGAAGTCGGCATTCTCGCCGATTTCGTCCCCGCCTACGGCGCATCTGAACTCTATCCGATATACGTACGGCAGTGGGGGACGCAGTTTGGCCCTGGCGATGCCATACCCTCCCGTTCTTCCCGGCCTCGCTCTCGGGTCTGCCTACGGCTACAATGGACTCGCCGCCACGAACAAGGCGTTTCATTACGCAATGTACCCGTGCTGCACGAACCCCACGCCTCATGCAGGGGACAAGCCTACGGGGTGTCTCAGCGACTAGAAGCCCTTCTCCCATCGTGTGTTGAACCTCCATGTACGTCTCATAACCACAAGTCTGTGATGGTTGCACAGAGCGTTGAAGTTAGACATTTGTGTGACTGAAACCGAAACTCATTGACACTGTTCTCATTGAACACCATTAATTATTGATGTTTCATGCAATTACGTAAACATTACTAGAGAGAATTCATGTACGATTTGTCATAGACTGCCCAATTGTTCGTCATCTGACCATGAAATCAATCGCTCACTGTATTGTATTCTTTAATATATCGACATCACTGACTTAAAGACATACCGTTGTGATTAGTCCCGAACAAAATGTCATTACTTTTATTTATTTAATTTGGATTTTCCTCTAGTAGATGACGTGCTAGTCTTCTATAAAAGTCATTATTTTAGGAATTGAAGAAGTATAATCTTCCGATTTTCTAGAAAAGAGCTCGTGCCTGCGCCAATATCTCCTTTAACTAAATCATGCCAATTATATTCTATGAGACATACATAGATTTCTTTGGAAATTCGAATGTATCGCAGACATAGATATCAGTATTTTGGACGACTTTGGAGACATACCACGAACGTAACTCTCCAAATATTAACTAGTATTTAGATAAAACGACATGCCGTGGATGGTATTGATATGATCATGGTTACATAATACCAACATCGTATGCTTCAATATCGATGTTATCAGTGTTGATGTGTTTGACATCGACAGACATCAGTATGATATTACATGATCCCATGAGATCATTCTTAGCTAGTAGGCTAGAAAATAGTTTAATTATCTCTAACCTGACAATATAATCTACATCTGTAATGTTACCAAATGGTAATTCTTGTCAAATTCATTGACGGATCACCTGACCATACCGAACCAATCGGAGGTCAGGAATAAAGACTTAATGGCAGCAATCGATGTATACTACGAAATATCGCTTGGTTATTATTTAAGACAAGTAATATATTCCATAGAAGCCAATATTGGATGATAAATAGTATCGGTAAGTGTATTGTCCACAATAAAGTTTGATAACGTTACGATGACATTGTCCAATACTGTGTAAAGCTTGTCACCATGTTGGTATCTTGGATTGTGCTTGGATTGCTCAACGTGGACGGTTCTAAGTTTCTTGTAAGGACGGTTATACGTCCGCTGTAAAATACGTCCTTTGTTATTGGCATTTACGAACTGTTCTTTACTCTAATGTTAGCATGTTGTGATAATATTGTATGTAGGATGACTGATCGTGCAGCCCTCGTGTATGTCTTTGTCCATATTATTTATTGTAAATAATATCTGTTATTTGACGACGAGAGCAATAAAGCTTCAAGTTAAACTCATTTGAATATTTTTGTTTTTGATTATTGTTATTTCTGTCGATTTATTAGTCCTCCTGTTATTATTTCTTTATTGCGCGCAAAATTAAAGAAAGAGCAATAATGATAACAATAATAGAGAGAGAGAGAGAAGGAGAGACATAGATAGATAGATAGATAGATAGAGAGAAGAGATACAGACAGACATACAAATAGGCCTATAAATAATTGGTGAGAGTGCAATAGACACATTGATAGAGAGAGAGAGAGGTGGTATATATATATATATATATATATATATATATATAAAGAGAGAGAGAGAGAGGGAGAGAGAGATAGAGTATAACGAGCTTGCTTGTACTGTGACAGAATTACTTAAGGAGTTGTCGACATGACGCATTGTATCAATTTGTTATTAATCTAAACGAGAGAATTCATTCGTGAAGCAGCATTTGCAAAGGTGCATACTTCCCAGGAAGTTGATGCTGTCGACTGTTCGCATTTTACACATCAACTATCAGCCAAGCAATGTATGCCTTTTAATAAGAATAGTACAACGTCACCTTGCATTCAGTTGGTTTCTCTTTGCTTCGTTTAGGGTCTGCCGTTATACAGTTTCTATTGCTAAAATTTAGCTGACAACGGAATTCATGATTTCTATACAATGATAACCACTATCCAGTTTAATTGCCACAGAAGTCAGTCCACATGAAATAGACCACAAAGAGAAAAAGAAAAGAGAACTTAAATATGATTAAAATGTAATTTACACATATAGATTATCTATAGTAAAATTAGTATAATTGTTAGAAAAATAATACCAATTAATAAATATTGCTCTACATTGCATGATATATGGTAGACTATGCATGTAAGCATATCTTAACATCAGCAGTTGTGCTTTCAGGGAATGTCACTTATAAAACTAATAATTGACGTACATCGGCAGAATTTCCGCCAAGTTTGTTGTATAAAATTTAATACCAAAATAAAAAATTTTAGCTTCCTTGTAACTCAACTTTCACTCATTTACACAGCATAATAAAAATGAAATAACAATTCATATGCATAGGAGTTTCTGAACTGAGTGTAATGTCACCCCTATGATCTTGCAGTTCTTTATAACTTTCATGATAATATTTTTGTTATTAAATAACTTTTTGTTTAATATATTAATAATTACTGTGTTCTCGAAATATGGTTAATAATGACCATCTTACAGCAATTTCCATTCATACAACGTACCATGTTGAGTATATCGGTGTATTAAACGAGGTTATTTGTCACGCTGGTGAGATAATTGAATAGGTGCTTGAAAAACCACATCTCGTTCGACATTTCAGCGTCGCAAGTCATTGTCTGACGAGTGTTTTTCCCATGGTTTAAATGAATGAACCGAGCACACTAGCAGAAATACGTCTTTCGTGCTCTATCAATTCAATCCACATTATGAAGAAATACGGAGACATAACATCTCCCTGGCTTACACCACTGTTCAATAACAGGTAGAATCAGTTGCTGTCACACCCGTGTGCGTTATGTACCCAGCTATGTCAGGTAATTCCCCCTGGTCTGGACAGGCATGTCCACTGTTTGTCAGAGGACGCCATGGGTCTGGACGCAACTGGACACAAGCCCGACCACCGGGATCAAATGACCGGCGTCCGTGGGGATTACTACCCACGAACATGTCTCGAGTGACCAGCCGCCAGGACATATGGGTAATGAAATACACACACAAGTGGTTTCCAACACATAGTAATTTGTTTCAACGTTTCACCGAGTCGTATTCGCAATAGTGGTGACTGTTCACTGTACATGGTATGTCTGTTTGAGATATGTGTATACTGAGCGATGACCCCCACTAAGAAAGTTATTCCGACTTGAGTTGCTACTCATATGACAAAAGATTTACGATACAATGCGGGTTTTTTTATGATATATTATATTTACCGTCGAACATTGTTCTGACAATGACTGTAACTTTAGTTCCTGTGTAGAATGTGTTTGTCTGTGTGTTGTTGTTATTGATAGAAAATGACAAATCTTGGCAACATCAGAATAGCTTTTCCCATTCACGATAGTGTCACTTCTAAAGACATAGTAATATACATGTATATATGTATTTATGTTTGCTGTTGTGGATTATTCCAACTCAGTAGTAGTATCGCTTCATACGCTCACAAAACATTATTGCAAATTATATTTAATATAGAAAACTTATGTTGCTTTGTTTAAATAAATTCTCAGTCATTGATAGTAAATATTGAATTCTATAATGCATTCATATTGACTGATTTTAACTAATGGTTGATTGTTAGAAAATTTAGATTTTTCTAATTTTTTAAAAGAATACATTTCCAATCTCCGGTCTTTTCCAATTATAAAAATTGCATTGAGCGAAGTATATAATACTTTCTAGATCAGCAATTACATACAAATGTCATAATATGCCATAATGTGTGTGCTTTTATACGAAACTAAGAACCACAGGGCTCCTTACAGGATACATCCGGGCAACAGGTTCCCAGGTTACGACTAAAGGGATACACATCTACTTATGTCGGTTGATCCGATGTTTCAGAGTGACATGGCTAAGAGGGAATATTGTCTCTGGCGCGGGATCGAGTGGTTTTGGAAGAAAAGAGGGAAGAGATGTCGCTTTAATCCGTGTTTGACTTGAGCTTACATCGACGCGACACCTCTTGACAAGGCCGGACAATCTCAAGTAGACTCAAAAATGATACATGCGTAATTGCGAGTTTTAGAGTGCACTTGAAGTGACAGCTCAATTATGGCCAGGATGCGATGTGGACTGTATTAGATTATGCAGAGAGCAAGGGTTTT
Source organism: Lepetodrilus pustulosus (assembly GCA_032355345.1). Taxonomy (NCBI): domain Eukaryota; kingdom Metazoa; phylum Mollusca; class Gastropoda; order Lepetellida; family Lepetodrilidae; genus Lepetodrilus; species Lepetodrilus pustulosus. Next base: position 5,734 of record JAULBP010154028.1, on the reverse strand, counting down.
TTCTCTTCTGTAAATTCGTCTTAAAGTAAAGTTGGCGCTAACTTTTAAAGAATAACAGTTAATTTTAAATAAAGGTAACTATTATTTTTTAAAAGCATATACTATCACATATGTTTGACCTATATAATGGACATACGAATTTCTATCTGAAACTATTTACGTTTGATTTGTCCACCCAAACGTGATTGTTTACGTGGTTATTTATGTGGTTATAACGTGTAATTATTTTGCCTTTAGATCGTCTAACTACTAGATAGAATTCCCTGCAATGTAGATCGACGAAAGGGATTATACAGCTGATGATAAGTATCACAAATGAATGTAGTTTGCATTTACTCAAATATAGTGCTACGCACTCATTGAAATATGTTTAATGGCATGATGAACGAATAAATAAGTAAGCTTTGCAACGTTATCAAAGCTTCAATAGGGAAGATAGTCTAAGGACACATTTTGAATTTGTGGGATGCACCAGGGTCCCGTTGTAGCTATAGTTGAATATAAGTCAAATATTAGGGACCATCTGCACGTGTATGTCTGGTTGCACGAATCAATACAATAGTTTCAGTTAACCATGTTGTCAAGAATTGTAGTTTAAAAAGTGTTTCATGCTGTTGTGGCGTGTTCCTAAAAGTTTACTTTTTACTCAATTGTAGCTGCACTTGTTCTGATTGTGCAATGAAGTTAAATATTAATGTTAATTACTAAGTTCAATACTAATGTTAATTACTAAGTTCAATACTAATGTTAATACTAATGTTAATTTGTGAAGAGATCTCTTTTCTCACTAAGAAGATCGCAAGTTAAGAAGTTTTGAGAATACGGCCCCCTGATGCCAATTCATGCCCATGGATAGAGAAGGACATACGATGTCATCACTAGATTGAACTTGGAATGTCGATAATGTCATAACCAGAAGAGAACATATAACATTGGAAACTGGAGTACATTATCGAAAGAAAGATCTATTTTTCTCTCCAGAATTAACGTAACAGTGTTCATGTTGAACATGTATACTTTCCATATAGTTTATCTTGGGGGGTCTATATACGTTACCGTTCTTAGATGGATGACTACCCTCAAAGTTGACACAGTTATTTAAGATGACAACATGTCATCAGTGTGATGGCTTTACTCGAGGCTTCATCTAGTATCAATTACAATACATGTAGTTTATTCTTCAGTAACTTTCTTTCACTGTTACTGATATAAACCTGTATAGAACGTTTATATATCTAACCAATCTTATATAAGCGTATATTTGAAGTCGGGATAAACGGGGGTCGACATATAGTATAATATATATTGGAAGATGGCATCATGATGACACATTACACGGACGGTGTATATCCATCGCATTAAGGGTGAACTGTAGGATCAGTATCAACAGGCGTAACAACAAAGGGTAGGGGTGTATTTTGATTTATTAAGGAATTCTTTACTAGTAGCAAATAATGCTTTGTCTAAACTGTTTCGTATTTATATATATATATTTACGTTTTATGGACATCTATATCTTCTCTAAATCTATCGATTATTAATGCCTAGTATTGAAAAATGTTGTATGAATCTGATGTAAAAGATAAATAGTAATACCGTATTACAACTTAATAATGCCGTAATACAAGTTGATAATTGTTTGACAGTAAGTTTTCAATTCCATCGCATCTGTGTGCTTTCATGTCAACTCCATTTTAGTTTGATTCCTACTTTTTATGTATTTCCGCTTATTCGTGTTATTAACGTTTCCACGAGACATTGTGCTGGCGCATGCAGTATTTACGTACGACAGTTGTAAATTCTTAATTTAAAATGTTAACATGTAGTATGGTTTAATCAAGTAAACGAATTAATCTTCAAACTGAACGTACATATTGTACAACTAGTACAGTATATTAATTTAAAACATATGTGGCCACATCAATGGCTTCGCACGTGAATTTATGTTGTAACCCTGTAAGCCGCATGACAATACATGACGTCATCGCTGTGATTTTGGCGATTCACTGAAGTTACAACTAGTCAAAATTCGATTTTATAGTCAATAACTTTTTAGGAATGGAACGACGGCCTGTCACAAGTCGATACCGTAATTATAAACTAAATACAGAAACCGCAGGGATGCCGGGCTAGACCAATGTGTCGCATTTTGGCCCCAGACCATTTCATAGCCTTGATGGATGTACTTTTAATTCGATGTTCATAGCTTACTGTAACTCGAGAGATTGCCTGTATTAGAAGCTGTGAAACATGCCTGTAAATACTATTTATTAATTATCAAGATGTCACTGAGGGTTATAGAGCTGTCTAAATGGCTAGCATGTCAAACACACGACACGGATATTAAAATAAATTGCTTACTTTGTAATAGGAAAGGCATTGAACCTAATAATATCACTAGTGGATAAATTCAAAAACTAAAGCGAATAACCCGCAGCGCCTTTTTTCTATTGCATAATCTAACCACATGCCGTGTAACATTGGGTGTGTAACACGGGGTACCATAGCAAAAGCATAGTATTTGTTGTCTGAATGAAAGGAATTTTATTTGAACCAGCATCGTATTATATATTTTGACAACTACAACTTCAGTTGTTGCTCTTCAATTACGAATACAGTTTACTATTTATGTGATCCGTGTTTTAATCACGTTATTAATATGATATTTTTTTCTTTTGTATGAAAGGAGGAAAACCATAAACACAGTGTACATATTTTTAACAGTATAGACTTTTGATTAGAGGTTGAAGTGGAAGGTACTCAGAAGAACGTTGTTTGTTGTTTAGTTTTCAAGCTGAACACAATGTCGTGTTTTCCTGAATTTTAACAGCAAACTGCTATTGTCGTAACAACTGAATATGTTGCACGATTGATAATACAATATGCATTCATACAACCGTTGTCTGTGATAAAACGCATGTACACAATCGCGACGTATATTCTAAATGAAAATTTACTTCCTCCTGCACGTTCTAGCTTACACTTCAACGTGAGCAAGCCTGTTAAATATCACGTGATCAACTTATGTGAGGTAGGAATTCTCGCGTTTGAAGTTGAACGTTGGAAAACTAAAGGTTAATAATAATATTATGATCATGTCACGTCATTATTGAACGTCGGGCACAGTGCTCCAGATAAGACGAGTATTTGAGTAAAATACTCAAAGCAAATGAAAGAATACCCAATTAAAAATAATTGCAGTGAGTAAAAAAACTCAAATCAAATATTGAATACCCAATTGTATTAAAATCATTAGAGTGAATTCTATATTAATCTTGAGTATATAATCAATTGTCAGTCAAAGAAGTGGAACATTATTCTGTCCCATAGAGCACAGACATTTATTACAGCTGTCAGTATGTATGATCAAGGCTAAATCACAATTAGGCAATATTAAAAGACTGCACCAGGATGCCCTGTGTCCTGTGAATTTAATTACTGTTTAGTAAGCGCAAGCGGCTATACATTTAACTAAAATAATGCATCGCTACATAAAAATACCCAATGAATGTAATTAGTTATCGAGGGGTAATTACTCAATCGTACAAAATGTTATCTGGAGCACTGCAGTTATCATTGTCATTATTGTCATGTCATCAACATTGTCATCATCTTTATCTTCAAACAGCATCTAAGCATATTCTTACAGATTTAAGTGATAAACATTATGTAATATTATAAAACAATCAAGAATTATAACATTTAAATTAGTGATGTATGAGCAATGATTTACTTTCAGTGGCATCGCCAGCATTACTTTATTTGGTAATATCTCACAGCAATACGGCCATATTTCTAGCAGGGAATCGTACACAGAATAATGTCTGTGTTATCCAGAGTATCGTTTCTCAAAGCTCTCGTATTCACTACTAGACCATAGCGCTCTCATAAGTGCACAAGCGCTATGTATCTGATGTATTAGAGATCGCTATGAGAACTGCTTATGATCTAGTAATGGATATGGGATCTTCGAGAAACGATACCCAGTAGCAGGGATCGAAATTAACTTTAAAACTTACTAGACCTAATAGTGATACAAATAACAAAAGACATGAATGTCTACTAGTCCTTAGGATACCTTTAGCATTGGGTGAAATGGCCCGGGCTAGCGGACTAGTGTTAATTTCGATCGCTGCCCAGTAGGCAGCAAGTAGATTGTTCGTGGAAAATTAACATCTGTGACAGGATTGTCGCTTTCCAAATATCACTAGTCCAATATATTTATCCAATTTATTATCATGACTACCACAACTTACCTACGACAATGTCGACTACATCATATATATGCAAATGTAGATATATAAATCTAATAACCAAAAATCAGTGTTTGAACTTGAAGCTTCACAATAGGCACAGCTGGTTTCCACATTGTGAAGAATAGTGTTATTTACCAACCTTTACAAATATTGAATGTCATTATTTATGTATCCAAACAAAATCCCCTCTTCAACGGAAATGTTTATATTGATAACTTATTATGTAATAATAAATAAATGTCAATTTACATCAGACTGAAAAGGATTCCAGTTGAAGTGAATCATTCAAGTTTGAATGGTTGTGAATCCTGTGCTATTGCAGGGTGTTTATCTACAGTTACGAACTTCACAAACATTTCTCTACCACTTCTGATAAAAATCGGCGAAGTTGTCATGGGACTCGGCATGTGTAGATGTTTGTCTGATAAGCCATGAGTAAGGAAAGCATGATAATATTCATGCAATATGTTGGAGGTCTTCGGAAGTGTTAACACAGGTATGTAATACAGGTCTCTAGGGTGGACAGTGGTCATCTTGTATATGTGGTCACCTGAGGTCATGGTCATCCTCAGGTCATGATGACCCTCAGGTCACAGGCCACATACCACAGTCACCTGAGGCCACAGTAACTTCCATGCAGGCCATGTGAACTCTGACCACTGTCATATACCCTCCAGCCATGATCACTCATGTCATGATCACATTCAGGCTATGGCTACTGTCCAGCCATGATCACCTTCATGTTACGATCACCCTCGACCATGATCACCCTTAGGTCAGTCATCCTCGTGCCACAAGGAAACATACATATCTTCACGACCACAGTGCATATTGGTCAAAGGTCAAATGTGTCTAAAATGTCTAAATGCACGTAATATTGCCAACATGTGGTCTGTGGTTGGTTTTATTTCTATCTTCCAAGTTTACAAGTATATGTTAGGAAAGAAACGACTCAGAAAATTTGAAGTTTAATCTGGCCTTCATGCCTGATAAAGATGCGGCCAGTTCGAGTATTTTAGGTATATTCATATTCATGTGAGCTGGTTATGGCAGGAGAGAAAATTGTAGTGCCAGTGTTATTTGACACTGAGCCATGGTTTGTATTGATAAACCAAGATTCAATTTTATATATTAATATAAGGCCATAGTTATTTGATTGGATGGTTTACGGATTTTTTGAGAAAATATTTGTGTCGGGCGGTCGGAAAAAAATAAATAAAAAATTGACATTTTGATCAGTCGGTCTGTCGAAAATAAAAATAAATATAATTTGACATTTTGATCAGTCGGTCGGTCGAAAATACAAATAAATATAATAAAAAATTGACATACAAACTAACAACTGCAATTATTATCATGAAATATTTTAAATCGATAGCACTTGATTAACACTTGATCAATACATCAGATGATCAACACATGGGAATGTTGGAAAGTTTCTCATTAACACAAAGTTGTATGCCATTACAAACTGTCCA
>JAULBP010153918.1:0-15338 GCA_032355345.1 Lepetodrilus pustulosus | reverse complement strand
AGGCGGGGTCAGATGTGGATCCCATTTTTATTTTTGTTATTTACCTGTACTATCCTATAAGGCTGGTACTATAAGGCCGGGGGTATGTCATGGAACCCAAATCCAGCGTTATATCGAGGGGACACTATGTATTTCTATATCTCAATCTCTATGTGTGTCTCTGTATATCTGTATGCATCTTAATATTATATCAATCCTGTGTCTTGTATGTATCTTAATATCTGTATATCTATATTTGGCTGTATCTCTATACATCTCTATTTTTAACAAACTTTATAATGGATGAATGTCACATTACAATTTCTTTTCTGAAGTTAGATACTATGTAAAATGTTCATCTATGAAATGCTGTCAAATTTCACATCAAAACATGTACTGTTCACATTCTTTTTGGATTATTTTTGGAACCAGAATTTTCGGTTAATAGATTTTTGGAAAAAGATAAATATATCATTTTTTCTCAGGTAATTCTTTTTACTATTGAAACCTCTTAGCTTAGGGCATATCCAGTTGCCTTCAGCATGGAGAGTGTAATGAGCTGTCATGTATATCGCAGTCCTTGGTACTACCAGACACCAGCTGATATTAAATCGGTCCTTTGTCTTGTTCCAGCGACCTCTACTCCAACGACACGTGCGCTCCACTGTGGGACTGCGTATGTCCAGACTTCGAGCTGACCAGTGGTGGGATCTGTCCCATGGGCTACTACTGTCCACAGGCCAGCCACAAGCCTCAGCCCTGCATGCCTGCCCAGTACTGTGGCAGCCCGGGACTGTCCCAGCCAACCGGTGAGTGTTACACAGTAGTCCAGTCATCCTTGTATGTGTCCTGTTGGCCGCTCTGTCCTCTGAGAATACCTGTAGGTCTAGATTGTCCTCTGCTGTGTTTTGTTAGATATAGGTGGACATGCACTGCAGTAATGTAAAGCAAACAGTCACACATTCTCAACTGCATTTAGCACACTCATTGTTCTATTGGACATTAATGTTTGCCTTCAGAAGGAAATGGGTGAAAGATTCCCGCAGCGACGTGAAACTCCATATTCACTCACTCACCTTCAGAAGGAAAGACAACACACTTCAGGATAACATGCTTCCTATTGACCATTCCCCTATGAGAGGTTCATCACAAATTCGTAATAATTTCAAAGAAAAATAACTGGGATACATTGGGATACACAAAGCACAACCAGTTTATATTGTTTAGGTATGGGTCGATTGCATTACCTTTGTTAAATTTTAAATATTGCATTAGCATACAATGGACTATGAGTAACACTATTCACGTCCTAGTGTCGTAGCCTAAGGGTGAAATATTCCTGCTGCAACATAAAGAAAAAAATTCAATCAATCAACACGTCCTAGTGGTTGGTAGTCTATGACTATCAGTTGAAGCTTTTACTCCATTGTCTTCCATTGTCTTCCATTGTCCTCCATTGTCTGCCATTGTCTTCCATTGTCTGCCATTGTCTTCCATTGTCTCTTCTCAGGCAACTGCAGTTCTGGCTACTACTGTAACGGCACCAGCTCAGTTCTGGACCAGATCATCTGTCCAGAGGGTCACTACTGTATGGACGGAACCGGAACACCAGAACCATGTCCTGCTGGAACCTTCGCCAACAAGACCGGAACTCCCAGCCAAGACCAATGTCTCAACTGCACAGGAGGCATGTTCTGTCAAGGTAAGCTATAGTTCATTTTGTTCTTCCAATCCCTATTTCAAGCATTATTTAACTTTTGCTTTTATTATAAGAAAAATGTTTTTGTATTCATACTAATATCAGCATATAATAATTATGTTTTCTTGGTGGTATGTACATATTCTTGTGATGTATGTAGGTCCAGGAGATGTCACTCCAACTGACACCTGCAACCCCGGGTTCTACTGCCCCGAGGGTCAGTCTAGCCCCACCCCCACTGACCTGGTCTGCTGGAAGGGTCACTTCTGTAAGAGAGGCTCTGCCATCCCTACTATGTGCCCTGGTGGCTCCTACCAACCCAGCTACGGCAAGAGTGATTGTCTCCCCTGTCCTCAAGGATACTTCTGTGACATGGCCAATGGAAACGTTACATACATTGATGGTAAGGAAAAGCTATCTGGTTTTGTTTTTAAGGATTGGTATTTATTATATTACTGTTGATAACATGTCTTCTAAACAATAAACAATATTTCCATGAACTTGTATATTTGTACAACTGACGAAGGTGTCTTCCATGCAATAAACAGTATTAAGATGAACAGTGCATATTGCAATACCGGTATTGATGCCACCATTTCTTATAAGCCGTGAACAGCATTGCCATGACATTGTTCTTAAGGATTAATACACATAATTATTATGTTCTTGAGGAGTTGCACACATAATTATTGCTATACAGTATTACCATTGGCCTGGTGCTCGAGGCTGTATACATATGATAACACTAAGCCTAACATGATTTCCAGGCCACCCAGCTGTGTTCCCGACACCCTGTCCCCAGGGATTCTACTGCCCCGAGGGGACCACAGCCTCCCAGACGTTCCCGTGTCCCGAGCGGACGTACGGCCCCGACGAGTACTACACCAGCGCCGACAACTGCACCCAGTGCTCCAGTGGCTCCTACTGTGACCGCACAGGACTGTCAGCACCAGCAGGGGAGTGCTATGCCGGTTACTACTGTACTGGAGGGGCATCCTCGCCCACACCCATCAATGACATGGTATGAGAGTTACCTCCCCTGCACAGAGTTAGGCACCCCTGGGAGCTATCTCCTAGAACACTTCGATCTTGTTGACATTGCCCTCTGTAATGATTGCCTGCTATGGAGCTGCTGTTAATTTTGCATGGTGCTTGATAGCTTTTTCACTGCTTCTAATGAATGTCATCTGTTTATTAAACTGTTTGTCAAGTAATTATATTTAGAATTATTCGGATTTCTTCCACCGTTCACAATTTTAGATTACATTTTGGGGATGATACCCTGTAGAATATGAAATTAATTAGTTTGAATTAATTCCCATTAAGCATGTCCATTGAATTTATCTATCATATATTAAATATAAATATTGTAGGTATGTATTTACATTCTAAATGAGTACTTTCGTATTTCTTATGTGACTCTCCCAACATTTCTTCCACTGTGTTCAGATCGACACCAGCAATGTCGCCAACTTCACCGGCAATGACGTCTGTCCTATCGGCTACTTCTGCACCAACGGCACCAGCTACCCACAGCCGTGTCCCCTGGGAACGTTCTCCACCCAGAAGGAGGTGACTGGCCCTGAGGGCTGTGAGAAGTGCTGGGCGGGGCGTTACTGCAACCAGAAGGCCTACACCATCAGCTCCACTGCCCCCAAGTGCTATGCTGGGTCAGTATCACCTTTCTAACTGTACATACTGTCATCCCAAAAGACGAAAGGGAATAAAACATGTAAATTACAAATAAAAGGAAGTTTTAGTAACTGCTATTGAATTATCTATTTATTTATTCATTCATTCACTCACTCATTTATTCATTTAATTTATTTATTTATGATAACTATTTAAGTATTTATTAAAGTATTTATTTAAGTATTATTATTATTATTATTATTATTATTATTATTATTATTATTATTATTATTATTGTTATTTTATAATTATTTATTGAATAATCTCCTAAAAGTAATATCAAGATTGTAAGCAGCCAGCATAATGAGTGCATGTTAACTCCCTCCTTAGGAGCAGTGAGTGTGCCTAATCCAGCAGGTTATAATAGATACATGTATTTGTCTTCAACTAAGCATATTAGATGATACAGCTGTACTAGTATATACAGCTGACATGAGTGATAGTTTGACCAGTAAGTCATTGTTGTTCTTCCTTACTCCCCCAGCTACGTGTGTACAGGTGGCAGCACCACCCCGACTCCCACCGACAACGTCCAGGGCTACATGTGTCCCCCGGGCTACTACTGCGAAGAGGGCACCGTGGCGGAGGTCGGCTGTCCAATAGGAACGTACCAGCAGAACTACGGCCAGGCAAACTGCACGCTGTGCGAGGCCGGTCAGATGTGTCCTAGGAGTAACATGTCCAGTGGAGAACCTTGCAAGATGGGTGAGTACTTGCTTCATGGTTTGTCTGTCTGTTGATGTATGGTAAATAGAGCCTTTCAAGATGGGTCAGTTCTTGCTTCATGGTTTAACTGTATGTTGATGCATGGTAAATAGCTAGAGTCTTGCAAGATGGGTCAGTGCTTGCTTCAAGGTTTATCTGTCTGTTGATGTATGGTAAATAGAGTTGCAGGATGGGTCAGTACTTGCTTCATGGTTTATCTGTCTGTTGATGTATGGTAAATAGAGTCTTGCAAGATGGGTCAGCACTTGCTTCATGGTTTGTCTGTCTGTTGATGTAGAGAGAACCTTGCAAGATGGGGCAGTACTAAACTAATGAATCTTGATAAATGTTCCTAATAATAATATAATATTATGCTAAATGTTTTAACCTTGCATTCCCATTAACATTGATGGTTGGCCTTGCAGGATTCTACTGTCCATTCGGGTCTCTGCCCCAGCCCTGTCCACCCGGAACCTACAACAACAAGACAGAGATGGCGTCGGCCTCGCAGTGTATAGACTGCCCCCCAGGCCAATACTGTGCTGGCAACGGAAACATTGATACTACCGGTATGTCCACTACCCACAACATATATTATCTAAATACAATGTTTATATTTTCTAAGCCTACAGTAATTGCCATTCTGTGATTTGTGAATATTTGGAATCCAGACAATGAGTCTTTTTTAGTATGTTGTAGGTGCATAGAATTATTAATATTTACGGTTATCAGTTAAATTTCTCTTTCTGCTGCAAGCAACTATATAAACCTTTTAGACTAATAACTGACATTAATCTAGTATAGAAATGGTCACCACGTGGTCTTTACAACAATATCATAATGTCTTAATGTATTGAATTATGAGAAAACCAAAAAGAAATGGAGATTATTCCACGACTTTTTGTAATTCTAACATGAACATGACTGCAGGTGAATGCGACGCTGGGTACTTCTGCGAGGGCGGCGCCAACAGCAGCATCCCCCAGCCGACGCCCACCTACCCCAACAACGGCCTGTGTCCAGTTGGTCACTACTGTCCGAAGGGGACGTCCATGCGATTCCAGTGTCCAGCCGGCACCACCAGGAACTCCACAGGTCAGAGGTCAACACTTTGTACATATGACAGTCATGTCCAGTGCAAACTTTACGTCTTCATGACTTCTTCAGGGAAAGAAATTTGGAATTTATGACATGTCACCCTTATTTATTTATTTATTTTACTTGAATTTTTCTGCATTTGACAATTGTCGCAAATGAGTGAAACATACCCGCAGTGACGTTAAACTCCATAATGAAATTTACGTGAAAAATATAAGAGCTCTTACTAAACCATCTTATGGATGCATGTTATTTCATTCACTAATGTTAAGAATTCCACAGGGAATGAAATTTTGAATTTATGACATCCTTATTGTGTCATCCTTATTGCATCATCCTTATTTATATATTTTAGTCTGTTGTTTCCATCGCATAAGGGTGAAATATTCCACTGTGATGTAAAACAGTAACTCACTCACTTTCTGTTGTTTTTTTTGGTTAAAATATTTGTTATATTGCCCAATGAAGTTTCTCCCAATGACTGCCTGTCATAATTTCTTATTATTTTTATATTTTTACAAAATAAATTTATAATGTATGTTGCTCTGTCACAAGGTGGAGGTTCCAAGGATGACTGCCTGCCCTGTGTGGGAGGTCACTACTGCGAGTCCGCCGGGCAGACGGACGTCACTGGCATCTGTTCCAAGGGCTACTTCTGTCCGTCCAACGAGAGCATCACCACCGCGACACCCACGGACTTCATTTGCCCAGTAGGACACTTCTGTAAGGAAGGATCTGCTGCAGCCACGCCCTGTCCTGCTGGAGAGTTCCAGGTGAACCCCATGCAGGACTTCTGTAATCCATGTCCTGCCAGCTACTACTGCCAGAGCTCGGTGTCGGGAACTCTCAACGACTGTACACCTCATCACTACTGTCCTCAAGGTAAGAGTCCCACATCATGGTCAGCACTGTGACACTGGTGGAAAGTTTATAGAACATCAGCCTGCCATGAAAGTTACATTTTTCGTTGTAAACTGTAAATTGAAAGATCTGAGAAGAGTTATGTTCAAATGCTATTGTTTTGAAGAAGTCTAGATATGTCAGTCATGTGTTTCAAACATTGGCGATTTATTTATATTATTTTCTTTCTTTTCTTGTACATAATTTTAATATATCATCTCCTTTACTCATGTTGGAAACTGAAAATAATAAACAAAACTATGTAATACAACATTGGCAGATGAAACGTATGATACTCGCATCTCAAAACCTTGTAATCTTTCATATGTCAAGAGGTTTTCCTAATAGAAGATTACTTTCTGGGGTAGTAGCACACCTTGTAGTGATATTTTACTTCTATTTGATCATCTTCAACACAGGAACTGCCTACCCAATACCATGTGCCAATGGAACCTTCACCTACGACAACATGACCAACTTACGATCTCAGGCCGACTGTCTGGCTTGTGTTACTGGCCAGTTCTGCAGGTAATGTCCATGGCATCCTTCCAGGTACCCATGTGTCAACGTTCTGTGTTTGTCCAGATAGTTTGGTATGGTTTTTGATAATTTGGTGATATAAAATTAATTTTTATTTATTTAGTATACATTTTAAGAATGTGGTGTCATAAATTTGAAAGTTGAGTAATTTATATAATATATATTATTTTCTATTTTGTGTTTCAGAAATGGTGAGATCTATGGCAACTGTACCCCAGGGTATTTCTGCAAGTCCGGCTCTCTACAGCCGATGCCCAATGACACCGTGGACTACGACACCTGCGTGTCTACCGACCCCTGTGCAGGATTCTGTCCCCGGGGTTTCTACTGTCCCGAGGGGACCATCACACCAACCCCCTGTCCCAAGGACACATTCAGAGAGACGGTTGGCGCTTCCCAGGAGAGCGACTGCCAACCATGTCCTGCTGGCTTCCTCTGTCCAGAAGGTGAGATGTCAGTTCCTGGCGTATTGATCTGGCCAAAGTCACTGCAATACTGTTTGACACTGATCCAATATTTACATTATTGATCCATAAAAACTGATACTAGAAGGAACTGATCATAGCAGTAATTCTTAGAAATTTACATGATGAAAATTGTCTCCCTTTGAATTATTTTCAGGTTCTGCTGACCCCACACCTTGTCCCGAGGGTTACTTCTGTCCGCTGGGTAATGGCACCAGTCCATGTCCGCGACTGACGTTCCGTAACGTCACGGGAGCCAAGGACATAACAGAGTGCTTCCCGTGTCCTGCTGGCTTCTGGTGCAACCACACAGGTACATAGGAATATAATCAGGAGAAGATAACCACCTTTCTGGAGGCAATTGCGGTTGTACTGATTGTGATTTAATCCAGTATTAATACAGTTAAAAGACATCATGCCTCAATGGCAATGCAATTCTCAATATTGTATTGTAAAGAAATACTTAAATTATTTCATAAGACCAATGATTGTGGCTATGTCCAGCAAATTTAAGGTGGTAAGACATCAGAATTCAAAATAATTCTCAATGTATTGGAAATATGTTATTAATGTAATTTTCTATTTAATTTTCCAGGAATGTCTGACTATTCCAACTACCTCTGCCCGCCCGGCTACTACTGTCTGCAGCAGGACGAACCTAGCATCTGTCCTTCTGGCCGCATGAAGCTGATCCCGGGTGTGGACTCGGCAGCCAACTGTGACCAGTGCAGACCTGGCTACTTCTGCCCCAATGACACCATCAACACCATGGGCATCCCATGCAGGGAGACGTATGAATGTCCAGTGGGCGCATCACTGGAGGTGGACTGTCGGCCTGGTCACTTCTGTCGCGGGACAACGGGGACGCCTCCTCTCTGCTGGCCGGGCTACCACTGTCCCGGGAGCACCGACAACCCCATCCTGTGCCACTACCCCTACTACTGCCCCGAGGGCAGCAACATGACCTTGGCCTGCCCTCTGGGTCACATGGCCAACAACCACTCCGGCATCCGGTACGACTATTCTCGGTCCTGCATAATGTGCCCGGCTGGTTACTACGGCAACTACACTGACCGCCGAAGGTGCGACCTATGCCCGGCAGGCTACTTCTGTCCTAAGGGAACTGGACACGGCTTCACCAATCCCTGCCCAATCGGATCTTACTGCCCAGAAGGATCAGCTACACCTACACCATGTGCTGCTGGAATGTATGGCAAGCTCAACCGTGCCCACAAGTACGGAGACTGTGTGCCCTGTGAGGTGGGCACCTACAACAACCTCCCAGGACAAAAGGCCTGTAGACCGTGCGGCAGCTTCTCAGAGTCTGGGCTAGGAAGCGTCCAATGCTCTTGTCTCGGCAACTACCGATCCTTCCAGGAGTCTGATGGATCCTGTGTCTGCCTCTCGGGATTCATCTTCTATAACGAGATCGACCGGGGAATATCTACAGGGAACGGCAAACAAGACTGTCAGCAGATTGTGGACACCAGATGTTCGCAGTACGAAGCCCGCGTTGCTAACAAGAGACTTTGCGTGATTCCTGAATTGTACGACTGTCTTGCAGCATGTCCAGACAGCTCTGGAGTCTTTGATGAAGATCTTGGCAGGTCAGTTTTATGGACATTTCTCTAACATACATGTATATTTTACCATAGAAATCTCATAATTTTCATCATGTACATGTACGATCCTGTTGACCCTTATTTCAGATGCACCTGCCTCAAATACGCTCATCCTGACGAGATATGTGACCTAACATGCCGCAGCACCATCGCCCCACATATTACCTGTGAACTGGATGTGAAAGGCATCCTACAAGTTAGCATTGAAGACCCAGTCACAGGCATCACCAGCCTTCAGGTACTTCCTCTGCTCCTCCATGGCTTGAAGACTAGAAAAACTTGTCATGGAAATTAGTAGACTAACACTAGTGTACCTGGAATACTGGTAAATGATTCTATTAACATTAAGAGATTAAATTAAGCTAAATAATTTTATGACATAGCCTGTGAAATTGAATGGCCTTGGTAATTATGTATGGGTTAAAGATTCCCGCTGAATGGCCTTGGCGCAATCCAGCTAGTTCTACCAATAGACTATGGTACTGGATCAGTGACATCAGTTCTGTATTTTGACCCTTTTTCTTCCAGCCTCTGCCAAACTCCTATGGGCCTCTGGAGACTACAGTCGGACCCAAGGCCGTGATTGTCGCCAGTCTGTTCTCCGACAGATTCACGGCATCACTCTTCCGAGATGCAGCAGAGGCAGCCGATCTCTTCAGTAAGTGTGGACATAATACAATCAATTCTCTGATCTCTTCAGTAACTATCTACAGAATCTAGTCAATTATCTGAACAAAGTATTATTTTTCTTTCAGATAATTTCCAAATTATGATTGCTAGAAGCTGAACAAGAACTATCAATTTACTCAGTGCCTTGATGACAATTATTTTCAGGAACACCACAAGACATTCTGGACAATCCCCTCACAGGAAGAAGACGTCTCCTAGCAACCACAGTACCCAGCAACCAGATATCCAGTCCAATCTTGTGCCTGGAACTGGATGAAATGATTCTGTTCAAGATCTGGCTGAATGCCACGGACCGAGCGTCTAGCCACTACCCAGTGTATGTGAAGGATCATCTGTACAACACCAACCCAACTTTCGACTTTGGGCCCTTCACACAGATGGCCAGCCTGGTCACAACCACCCAAGTTACCATCACCACTTTCGCCTACGTCTTCACTGAGGCGGGGATCTATGTGTTCAGTGACTCACAGCAAGCTGACAGGTAATGTGGGATTCCCCAGTAATTCATGCAAATCCATTCTAAAAAAAAATTAAAATCCTTTTGTTTGGAAGTTTTTGTGAATTTTCCATCTCTTTTGATATTTTGGAGCACAAAAGTTTGATTTTTCAATTATTTTTTTTGACATTATTTCTATTACCTTTGAACCTTCTTACCTATATTTCTCACATTATATGGGTGAAATATTCCCACCGCGGCGTAAAGCATTAAGTAAATAAATCCACGTTCGTAAGAAGCTCAAAACATCAACTCCTGTACCCTGGTCTTTTCCAGCGAGTTCATCGTGACCGTGAAGTCGGCAGGCGTGACGTGTCCGAGCGGCGTGTCCCGCATCCTGCCGTCCACGCCCGCCAATCTGGGACTGCTGTCCGTGTCCAAGCAGAGTGTGTCCAACGAGGCTCCGGACTGGGGTCTCATCATCGGCCTGATCGCGTTCTTCGGGGCCTGTGTGGTGCTGCTGGTGGTGGCGGTGCTGGTGTGGCGCCCACGGGACTCCATCATCTACCCCATGAAGCACTGGAAGCCCAAGTACCGCAGTCTGGGGGCGCCACCTCCAGTCCCGTCGTACATGAGATACGACGTTGACAACTGGCCTGAGAAGTAAGTTGACAATGACATCAACCACTATGGAATACATTAATAAAGACATCATCCAATGACAGTAGAAGTAAGTTAACAATGACATCAACCACTAGGAAATACATTAATACAGTAAAAGTAAGTTAACAATGACATTAACCATTAAGAAATATGTTAATAATGACATCAACCAATGACATTTGAAGTAAATGAACAATGACATCAACCACTAAGAAATATGTCAATAATGACATCAACCAATGACAGCAGTAGTAAATTAATAATGAAATCAACCATTGGTCATGAGAATGAATTTGGCAATAATTTCAACCATTGGCCTAATAAATTAAAAAGAAATTAATAATGATATCAGCCTGACATCGTTCTGTTATCTAGTAATGTCTTTATTTTGAAGAAGTGACACTAATTACACTGTAGTTAGTGTCTAACCACAGAGTTCACTGTATATGTAAATAATTGTGTGATGTTTCAGAAATGGCGGCAATCTTGGACCACGTCCAGGTGGAGATGGTGCTGATGCTTCTTTTGTGGCTGTCATGGGTAATGTTGCTTACAGTCATATCATTGCGTTATTTTGAGAAAAGAGACAAGTTGAGGTACAAGTTAATGTTGGTGTGTATTATTGTTGCCCAGGGTTGACAAGATATATCCACAATGTATTAATTACCACCTGAATTCTGCACAGATTCCACAAAGGACCACGAGCTGGAGAACTTCAACGTGAGAGTTCTTTACGACAAACTTGAGGATAAGAACCTCCATCTTGCCTCCCAGTTGTCACGGCAACAGGATGACCTGCGACAGTTTTACAGCAAGATCTGCAACCAGAACGATGAGCTGAAGAAGCTGCTGAATAACCTTGACCCCGATAAACTGGCAGAGTTTGAGAAACGGCAGAAGAGTCGTGGAGCAAGGATGGAGAGGGACGGACTACAACAAGGCGCCAGTGACGGACCGACCATCATCAACGCAAACATCGCCATGGGTGGTGCAGGTGGCAAGTACAGGTTTGGTAAGTAATCACTATTGATTATTTAGGCAATGGCATCATTTCATTGAGGTAAGAGACATCGTTGGCACTCACAAGACCATGATTAGTCATTGTGTTGCAGTATATGCCTTGTTGGTAACAATTGTATTTTGACCTTCTAGGAGGGAACCGTGAAGGAGACCTGATAGCCGCACTGCAGCTCCTGATGGACAAGCTGAACTCCGGCAATGTTCCACTGTCCCCAGAGATGTGGCAGAAGATCCAGAAAGGAGAGGGCGGCAGTGGCAGCTCCACGTCCACGTACAACATCAACAAGACTGGAGGAGGCCAGGTCAGTGTTTGTATCCTTACTCATCTAGAACAGAACATCCATCTCTTATTGGCTTCTTTAGCTGCAACACCAGAATGCTTTTATACATCTGTGGACATAGTTCTGTAGATGTAATGTTCCATCTTCCATCTGCAGACAACAAAGGAGCAGGCAGAGGTTCTGAGACACCAGAACGGTGAACGGATGGAACTGGAACACGATCTGCAGAAGGACGAGAAGGAGGCTCTGGACAACTTCCTCCAGGACCACGATCAGAAGAGACGAGGCATCATGGACGGTCTCTACGAGGGTCTGGCTCTCAAGCTCCATGGTAAGACCTCTCATTGCTGGTCCAGGCCCCCATTCAATAGCACTATCATAAGGCTACAATAGTCATCACTCCATGTTAACATATAGGAGTTATGACAGTTGTAGCAATACGATCCTTCCCTGGAACAGGACCTAGGTCAATTAGTACATCTTCATCTTTGTTCATGATCAACATTTTTCATATCTGAGAAAATGGCGAGGCTAAGATCAATGTCTGTGTGCTACCAGGTGACCTGAAGGACTCGGAGGTTGAGCAGATTCTGGCCAATCACGACCAGGAGCTGGAGTCTGCTCTGGCTGCCCACAGGAAGGAGAAGGAGAGGTACCTGGACGGACTGAGACGTAAACTGGTGGAGAGACGCAGACAGCGGGAGAACTTGCTGAGAGAGAAACATCTAAGAGAGGTAGCCAACTTGCTGTGTTAATACTTGAAGTTCAGTAATGCCTCCTCTATCCTCTAGTAGAGATAGGAAGCTATACTATCAATATAGACCTAGACACCCTTTCATGAAACTCTCATATCCACAATGTGTTGGTGAGACCAAGCGCTCTGGTATGTGGTCTCAACCACAACATATGCAACTCTCTCTCTCTCCTCTCTCTCTCTCTCTCTCTCTCTCTCTCTCTATACCTCTGACCTCTCTGTGACCTCTGACCTATCTCTGCAGTGCGAGCAAGCCGGACTGCCCAAGCCAGTGGTAGGCCCCGATGACTCTGAGATGAAGGTGACCACGGAACAGGAACTGATGGACACCATCCACTCTGAGGACAATTCCGGAACAGCCAAACATGAGTCGGACACGGTGCCGGCGATATCAGACGGGTACCGCAAGAAGATGTCTAAGAGCCTCAAGGACAGATTTGTACGTCAACTGTTGTCAGCATATGAATCTAGTTGGTTCTGATTGGGGAAGATTAGCCTAGAGAATAGTTCTTTGATTGAATTGTTTTACGTCGCTGCCGGAATATTTCACCCATAGGTGACGATGATAGAGAATAGTGCAAGGTTCTATAAAATAATAATTTTCAATGTATAGCAAATGTATAAATTAGACCACATTCTCAACTTTTTTACTATTTAAGAATTTCTAATTTTGACATACAGTTGCATTGTGAACATACTTTCTGTCATGGAAGAGATAAATTATTATTATTCAAAACTATTATTATTATTTATTAATATTAATATTTATTAATTTTATCACTATTTACTATTATTATTGCTACTTCCTCTGCAGAAGTCGATGGGCGATGAGAAGCTGGTGCAGCAGCAGGCGGTGGAGGAGTTGCTGCACAATCAGCAGGAGCAAGAGGACGCCCTCCAGGAGAAGATGTCCAGCAGACAGAGGCAGCAACTGGAGAGGACACGGAGGAAGATGGCCGACAGACGCCGTCACAAGATGAACCAGCTCCGCAACAAGCAGGAGCGGGAGTTGGGAGAAGTATGGGTCCAGTTCCTTTATGGGGTCAGATTTGGGGTCACATTCTCATGGGTTCAGTTCTCATCTTGTAGAAACTTTGTGTCATGTTCTCTTGGATACAATTTGAGTACCAAGATGTGAACCTGCCCTTGCAATTTCCAATCATTCCCCTACTCACGGATTGTATCCCTAGCTTTATTTTGAGTTTCTTTGCTTGAATGTCTACAGCAGCCATGTTTTCACTCCTCAGCTGTCCACCAAGGTAATTCAGGACGGCAACCCCGAGCATCTGGACCGGCTGAAAAGGTCTCTGGAGATGCAGCATCATCAGGAGCAGGAGGCGGCCGAGGCAGACCTCGAGGCCCAGGAGAATGAGGAGATCAAGCAGGTCACGCTGGCCATCAATGACAACCATGTGTCGTCACTCAAAGATGTCCACAGAGAACTCTGGAACAAGGTCAGCTTCATGTACAGGAACAAAGTAGCAATTGGATCTGGAATAACTAACTAGTTGTTTCTAATAAGATATGTTACCCATGTATATTTTGCATTAATGGTATACTTCATTATATTTATGCGTTGTTTTCAGATGAACAAGAAGATCCAGCCAGAACAGCAGCTGTCGGCTCAGAGGATCATGGACGACTACAAGCGAGAACTGGAGGACCTGGACCTCGAGGTGTCCAGTGAGAAGAACCGGCAGTTCAGTGAAATACAGGTCAGTCTCGTCAATGACCAACACTCAATGCAGCTTATCAAAGTACATACATATTAGTCTAATTTCAACTGGTGATCATCTTTGAGGATTGTTTTCTCTAGTTGTTCTATTCTGGACTGTTTCCAAATAGACTTAATAAAGAATTAAGGATTTTCTTTTTTTTTCATCTGTTTTTTCTTTTCTTTTCTTACATTTTGTATTGTTAGTATTAAATCTTGATATTCGATAAGTTAGCATAGTTCTGCTCATCTGACTGTGCTTGATGCTAATCTGGCTAGCTGTTGCCATGGACAAGGCATTAGCTCATTTCTGTGACATTAGAGGTTGCCACCTTACCGTGATGTTGTGACCACAGGCCAAGCTGGCGAGTCGTAAAGCTCGCCGTGTCCGGGACGCCCAGAGGAGACTGGAGGATAATGCTGCCCAGAAGTTCGTGGAGGAGCAGACTCTGCAGATGAAGCAGGCGGGCGCTGGCACAGGAGAGACACCTGGTGGTGACCTTCATCACATGCCAGAGGTCAAGTACAGCGAGTCCATTCAGGAACAGGCTCTGAAGAAAGAACAGGTGAGAACCATGTCTCAGCTCCATGTGTCTCTCTGCCTGATCTCTGATCCTGCATCAATGAACTGGGGAATCTGATTTCCCAAGAAATATGAAAATGTAGACACTTATTGGTCATAAATGAGGTGTACTTGCCAGTACTTACATAAGCTGATATGTTTTACCTATCACCCATGGGATGTTTCATTGTATGTATAGTTTTTGCTAAATGTATGACTGAAATGTTTTTTGCAGTATTTTTTTTATTTTTTAATTGTTTCTTTTCAGCACTGCAGGAATCTTTTGTCTTACATCAGCATCATAAATTCTTTCCATTGTTTGATATCTATGTTGTGTTCTCATTACAGCAAAGAGCGAAGGACGAGATGAAGAAGCGGCACAAGCAGGACCGAGAGCAGCTGGCCAACAAGCTGGAGCAGGACACCTCGGCTCAGGACCAGGACCTACGCAACAACCTGGACTCGGAGCGTGAGAAGATCCTCCGGGAGAGGAAGAACAAACTGGCAGCAGAGGCAGCA
>JAULBP010153807.1:0-15341 GCA_032355345.1 Lepetodrilus pustulosus | reverse complement strand
TCATACCTCGATGAACGTAATAAAAATTACGGTCAATTCTTATAAATAAATTACTCAACAAAAGAATGGAGAATCCTATGTTTTAAAAGTGTTAACATGATGCATCAATGTATTTAGTCAACATTTTAGGAGCAGGCGCGTGAATATTTTTAACAATCTCTTGCTGACGTTAAGCATAGATGACGTCATGTATACGTGACGTCACAATACCACCTAAGAAAATTTAGTTCATCAAAGTATAAACGCAATGATTTGGGATGACGTGGACCAATCAGATTGTCGGATTGACAATAGATTTATTTATTTAACACTAGTCCGCTAGCCCGGGATATTTCTCCCAATGCTAAAGGTATCCTAAAGACTAGTAGAAATGTATGTCTTATTACTTGCATCACTATTAGGACTAGTAAGTTTTAAAGTTAATTTTGATTCATGTGTCAGTAGTAGCAAGCACAACAAGATCATGAGTGCAAGAAATCTTCAGAACCAAGCTTAAGAACTATGTCATACCGCTCCAGAACTGTGGCATATAGTTACAGAACTGTCATCTTAGTAATGCCAGAACTGTCATATGGCTTTGGAATCATGTTATATGGCTAAGAACTATGTCAACTCGTCGCTTATGGGTGAGATATTCCCACTGTGACGTAAAGCACTAATTCATTCATTCATTCACTATGTCAGATTCCTTCAGATCCATGTCAGAAGGCTTGAACTATCATGTGGCTCCATGACTCTGTAGTATAGCTCCAAAACAATGTCATGGCTTTAGAACCATGTCAAATGGCTCCAGAACTATGTCAGATAACTTCACAATTACCATATGGCTAGATGACTATGTAATATGGCTTCAGAACCATGTCAGATTGCCACAGAACCATCTCAGATGGCCTCAGAACTATCATATAGCTCTGGAACCATGTCAGATGGCTCTATGGCTATCAGATGACTCCAGAACCATGCGTCTAGATCAAGATTCATACCAGATAGTACTAGAAGAGTGTAGAGACAGGGTTTACATAATGGATGAATTATCAACTCTAGAATATCTATGCTCTACAGCTGTGGACATGGTGTCGGAAGTCATCACCACTACTGGCACTTTCTCTTTAGTGTTAGTTCTCAATGTCACCTTTGCCAAATACGTTTGTGATCATTTACTTATAATTTTATCAATGGACAATACAATCCATATTATGGAAATGGAGCAATAATTCAAATTTATTTCAAATTTATTGCACAGCTAAAACATGTCATCTGGTAACTTAACTTACCGCTGGCTAGAAGCATCTGGAAATGACAGATAGCGAATCACGTGGAAGTCGTTTTTATAATACAACAAATGGAAACCATATTAAATGCAAACATATTGTTCTTGTCTGTTGTTGCCTATGGGTGCAATCAATCAAAACCTTTACTGTAATCCCTGTGTTTAGCATGTTTATGTAACCTTGGAAATTCATTAAACTTTATGAAAGTAAATTTCTGAATATTGAATCAATCATAATCAATTTCTTCAACAACAGGTTATTTTTTTCTGATTTGTGTGTCCGTGATCAATCATAAAATACCTGTGTGGTATCTGGACGTGACGAATGCACAGACATGGCATGCATTTTGCATTAAACCTGGAATGTGTTACGGTTCAGCGATTTCATCCTAGCAGTTGTCATTGCCTCACCAACAACATCAACAACAACATCAACCATTGGACAATAGAGCATCCAGAAATCAGTCAAGCCGAATAAATATCCCCAAGTGAACAATCGAGAAGTGTCGAAAGAATTTGTTGACCACATGTTATTTAATTGCCTTTAGGGATAATAGTTTGATGTTTAGCTTGTACAGTTACAACAGTATAGTTAGTGAAAGATTATAGTGACTCTAAACCCCATTGCAAATAAAAAAATATATTAAAATAACAGTATAAGAATTGCATAGCAAAAAAAAAGAAGAGAAAGGGTTTGCCTGAACAAACAGCAAGAGAATTTCCATTGACCATGTTGTTATTTAGTAATAATAGAGAAAGAAAAAAATCCTTCAAAAAGTAATGATTATCAGATATCTAACATTTGACATCATTTAATGAATTATTATTCCCAATACAAAGATGAGTGGTATTGAAATAAGCTGTACAGCTTGTTTACCAATCCTCATTCTTTGCTGAATAAAAATATGTTTAAATCAATACACACACAAAAAAAACGAGAGAAAAGGTTTGCCTGAACAAAGAATCAGAGAATTTCCATTTAACATGTTGCCTAGTTTGATAACCATGTTATTTAATATTCATAGAGAGAGAAAAAAAAATTATTCAAAAAGTAACGATTTTCAGATATCTAACATTTGACACTGTTTAACGAATTATTATTCGCAATACAAAAAAAAAGAGAGAAAAGGTTTGCCTGAACAAACAGCCAGAGCATTTCCATTGACCATGTTGACCAGCCTAGTACTGTAAACATGGTGGAACAACAGTAGAACAGCAGTAGGCATGACATGCTGGAGAGACGTAGACTCGTGAAAATATGCCGTGCTTGTCAACTTGCAACATGCTCAGAGCAAGTCCCAGAGATCTGGCCAACTGCAATAAATATCAGGACCTATTTGTATCGAGTGAGGCATTGCTACACACTCCACCAAGCTTTAGAAATCGGGCATCTCCCATTTGTGATCTCCTGTCATAAATAGGAAGTAGACCCATTCATCATTAAGTACCTTCAGGCATGTACGAGCATATATATTATATACGTATGTACCTCCAATTTGTCCTCACAGTTATATATGTCACGTGTAGATTCATTGAACCAGCTGGTGGAATATTTACAAATTGATGTCAAGTAAATTTTGATGACATGTAGTGACTGTATCAACTTCTCGTTATTATCTGTCCTTTGGAAATACAACATATAAGTATCTGCGAATAAGCCCGGGCCCCCAAAGTTATGAGGCCGCAATGTCGTCGTCAATCCCAGTGTTTGACAGGGAAAGGAAACACAATGTTGACTCGAGGCCGGACAAACATTGTAATAGTAAAAATGTAGCGAGACCAACACAGGTTTCCCCGTAGAGGTCTCTGGTATGGGTCTCGTGTTTAGACGTGACATGCCTCGTAGTTTTCATACAAGAAAGGGCGTAATACCAACCTCTGTATCAATTTGTTGTCCATAAAAAAAAAACATATTTTTGTACGTGGGTCATCGTGTGGACGTTTTCTCTGTAACCTCTGACCCAGACCGGACAGGAACTTGTATTGAAGTCTGTCCAGCTGTGTCAGCCGATATTGACGGGATTTATCCCGGAATCATTTTCAAATTAAAGTGGATCATTTGGTAATTCTTGCATTCAACGTAATTTTAAGGGTGACGTGATTACCCACAATATTGGCATTGTCCTACTTACGTAACCCTCTGTGCACACCTGTGCCGTGTTTACCTGTCCGTCATACCCGAGTAATCAAGTAACAGTGCGTAATCGCAATAATTGGATCAGTAATCCACCTGACCTAGTATTGTAAGTATCCTATAATACAGAATTGTTGTGTGAAAGAAGCAGCCCATGCAGACAGACATACTGCTTAGTATTTGAGATTATCAACAATGTGTGCCCCTGTGTTCAACGACTATGTAAGGTGAATGACAGCAATGCCTCGTTCATTATAAGGTGTATCACAATAGTAGGCATACCTGTATTTCTGCTAACATGACTGACCCTGTTAAAAGCGTGCAAAATGGTTTTTTCTTTGTCAATATATATTATTTTTTTATGATTTCGACACTCGATCCTTGAATTTGACTTACTCCACTTCATTAATATCCCCGATGCGACGTAAAGCTATAATTCAATCAATCAGTTAATCATTAATATGAATATAGGTGTTTGGATACTTGTACATGCACCTTCAAAGCCATCAACTATAGATGGAGAATTAGAAACATCATTGAATCAATGGGATTTAGTTGCAGTTGCCTCAGAATTGCAGATTGTCTCTAACAGCAAAAGTCTTAGCCATTTTTTTGTACTTTTCGAGATGCTTATTGACAAAATTAAAATTAAATATTACAATAGCTTGCATACCCTATTTTTTTCCACACATGGAGCACAACACAGAACATTATACACAGAACACAACTTACAGAACATACTATTAACTTCTTGGTATGCAACCTACACAACCTTCTAATCTACCTACATGTACATGAACTTCTAATCAAGCATGACTTCAAAATGAAGTCAGTTCAATGATAACTATACCTAAACATTGCAGCGTGACACTATTTTAATGTACGCTCTTCCTGGATCTTGGCTGTCAAAGCAAAGTCAGGACGTAGATATCGACTCTGATTCAAAAGCTTCTTGTATATGTATTGATCATCATGGAGGTAATTCTGGTGATTAATACACCCTATAGATCAGCCTGTATCTCAGCCTGTCACACTCAGCCTGTCACACTCAGCATGTCTCGGGCTTGTCTCATTTACCTACCTAGGCCCAAGTGCAGAGATGACTACCTATGAGGTGAACCGAGATGTTTGCAGGAGAAAGTCCTTCTTTATGTTTGACGATAAGAAATTAGCACCAAGTTTGATTTGAACTCGTGTTGTCAGGCTACGAACAATGACAAGCACATTTTTGGTGGGGTTTAATTTTATAATGCCTAATTAAAAATTATAGGCTTCTAAGGGACCCCCTTTGACATGTCTAAGTACACACAATGCTTGTAGGTATCTGGGTTTACCTTGTCTACAGGTTTGAAATACGTGACAATGTTTGGTCAAATATTGGTTGGGAGTGATTTTGATAATGTCATTTCAATGTAGACGCTTTAGTGTCTAGGGGCACCATGTTTACAGCTGGAATATGGGAATATATGTCAAATTTTGGTTGGGAATAATTTTATAATGCAATATATCTAACAAGACAAATCTAGGTGCCAATGATGTGTGCTAGTATCTAGGTTTACCATGTTTACTATTGACATTTGTGACAATATTGCATTATTTGTCAAATTTTGGTCGGGGATAGTTTTGATAATGTCATATTTCTCATTGTATTCTTACAGAGTTGAAATACGTGACCAGACCCCGAAATTATGAAACGTTTTGAGTACGATTTCATGTTCAAACTCAAGTTTTATATGGGGATTTGTAAACAAAACCTTGAGTTGAGCATGAGTTTGTACTTAAAAATGTTTCATAATCTCGGGTTCAGTATTTGTCCATTATCCATGATATTAATGATATTGATGATATCTAGTGTACTTCTCCACAAGAATTCCACGACAATGTATTTATTGGAAATTAGCGCCACAAATAAGGTATTAGCCTGTTCTCAATGACCAGTCACTCATTGGTCGCCATGGTCACTCGATGTCCCGGTCGCTGTGTGACAATATTTACAATTAGCCATCGCCCAATTTGCACCACGAATAACTATTGACTTTATATTTGTATAGATATTGATGTATTGTAAAGCACATTTGCAGAACTAGAAATGCAGTCATAGTCGTAGACTCATAGCTAGGTTGCCTGTCTGTTTTTATTTTAATATCATATTAAATAAAACTCAAAATGGTTATTATTCATGAACTTAAATAATAAAACTTGATGAACCAGGATTTTGTGTTGACATCATTGGCTTGATATCGGCGGTATAATCAACTGATTTAATTAACATGATTACGACTAGAATGAATCACCTCTCAGAGCACACTTGTATATTATTCACCATGGCCAGCACTTTGACAATCATATAGGATAGAAGCTGTCTCGAATGGTTAACATAAGGTTCATAGCACTACGATCATTCTGTGGAATAGGGCCTGGGTACCGTTTCTCAAAGCTCTCTTAAGCACTAATACCATAGTGCTATCATTGGTGCACGAGTGCCATGTATTAGAAATCGCTATGAGAGTTTTTTTGTGTTTTCTTTTGCAATAGGGTTTAGAGTCGATTTCTAGAATCTTTCACTAACATCACGACTTGTCAGTTTAGGACAGGAGGAAACTAACAACATCTGTAGCGCTGAATGTTGCAGTAAACCTGCAAGCAACGGCTGGTTCACAGACAAAATTATAGGATGATAACTGTAGTGCCACTCTACAGACAGTACATCCTATCAATATCAGAAATGTAACATCTGCAAACATTGATGCCAGGCCACCCTGGGGCGGGATTTGAACTCGGTACCTTTCGCTCCGAAGTCTAATGTTCTACCACTGCGCTAGGAGAGTGCTTATTGACGTGTAGTAGATAAAAGAGCTTTGAGAAACGATACCCAGGAACCTTAACTATAGCAATGTAGGATTGGAAGTTAAGCAAAATGGTTCTGCTAAACTCCTGGGGCCGTATTCTCAAAACTTCTTATCTTGCGAACTTCTTAGTGAGAAAATATCTCTTCACAAATTAACATAGAAGAAAACCGGTTTGGCAAATTCTTAGTACTAGCGAAGTTTCGAGAAAACAGGCCCTGGCATTTATATTAAGAATTCATGTAACTGTAACAACATTTTGAATAAAGTAATGTTTTCTGTTATTGCTTGTGTGGTTTTAAAAAAGATAATAATTGTTTAGGAAATAATAAGTATTTGCCTGCCGAGTAAACTGCCTGGAACCAGTCCTACAACATGACACTGTCGCAGACAATCACGAAACAGCTTTGACATCATGCAGTAAACATGTAATTAACAAATATAAATCAAATCACAACCTAAATGCTCCATATTATCACCTTAAACTGTTAAATGGCTATTCTAAGCTTTAATAGCTTGAAGGAAATTACGTTTATTCATAAAATGATTGTGATAAAAAATTGACCCGATATTTGTTCTATTCACTTCCATTGTGTATTTTCATCAGTTCTAGTACACTAATCAAAACATCAATTGAAAAATTAACAAAACTCTTTATTTTATCACACAAAACCGTCTGAAACAGCAAACTCCAAAACATAATTTTACAAATCTCGGCAATGTTCCCAAAGCTATTATACATGTAACATCATTATATCTTCATAGAGGAATATTTAATGATTCATAAAGAGTAATATTTTTCCTTCATGAAGTCTTTAATGATGTTAAGTACATATGCATATTACAAGGTTTGTAAAACTTGATGTTTGTCCTGGAAAAGTACTGGATTTTTATGATTCATCAGCTGTACGAACCTTGTATTATATGGGAATGTGATCATATCTAGATACCAAAAACAACAACAACAACAACAACAACAAAAAGAAACCCAATAAATTTACAAAACTTTCAGTGATAAAACTAGAAACAAACAAACTGTATTTTGCATTTCAAGCTAGAAAGCATACACCACAGCTAAGCATTACAAATTTGGTATGAAAACCAACAACATAAAAGCATTAAGAATGTCTTGAAATAAACATAAGACATCTGAAATAAACTTGTAAAACCAACAACACCTTATGACAGTGATGAAGCAAAATATTACAAATCAAACCAACAAAAGTAAAACACAAAGAATAAACTTTTAAAACAAACGCTGTATAATGACAACACTCAAAACAAACTATTTAGGATTTCAAATTGCTAAAAATATTAAATTGGGCAAAATGTTACAAATCTGGCTTGAAAACCAGAAACATGAAAACATCGAGAACAAACTTGCAAAACCAACTTTTAGTGACAAAACCAGCAAAGCAAATTGTTTTACATTTCAATACTACAACACTATAAGAACATCCAAAATAAACTTTCAAAAATAAAAGTTTTTCAAAATATAAACACGTAACAAATCTAAATTTGAAAACCAACAACATAAAAACAAAAAGAATACTGGGCAATACCCTACATTTTCCGTATGTCCCACTAGTTTTCAATATTTTCACATTTCTGTAATTCTTTATCTGGAGATAGCAAATGAAGAGAAGAATTAATAAAATATGCAAATATTGAAAACCTGTGACCCGGAATAACAAATCAACAAAGAATTCTACATTTTCACAGCTAATACTTTTTGCATAAATATCTTCACCCACGAGGAGCCCTTGCTCACCCACTCAGTTAACACTTAAATGCTGATAAAATATACAATAACAAATAAATAAATATATAAAACAAAAAAATATATACATGTATGAAAAACATCATGTATCATGTATGAAAAACATGTGGTTGTAAACCAAGTTGCAATTAAGGCTACTGGTCACATTGGATTGTAGAATGGCAATACAGATGAGATATCCTTGATCCGTCACTGCAACAATCAGCGCTACAGATGTTGCAAGTTTCCACCTGCCCTAAACTGACAAGTGATATTAGTTAAAGATTCTAGAAAGCTACTCTAAACCCCATTACCAAAAAAAATATATATTTGTTTTAATAGCAATACGTTATTTGATTGCCACTTTTGCTTTCCCAATTTCCAACTGGAGTAAAATGCTGTTAAAAAAAGGGAAAACATACATGTATATTCAAATCACCATACTATCCTGAAAGCAGCTATTGACTTTAATTTGCATTTTCATCTTGATTATCAAACATTGGACCAAACATGCGTGATCGTCTGGACCAGAAGAAGATTCCAAGACCAAAGATGACGTTATGTAGCCAGTACTGTTTTGAATCTAGGTCACATTACTTCACACTACAACTTGTCTGTACAGTAGCAATACAGTTGTTATCCTTGGCCTGTCAGTACCAGCCACACTGTATGGGATCGTGAACGTCAGGATAATATGTTCTTACCTTGTGTGTGTTTTAGGCATTAATATGATGAACTGCATGTCTGCAACTCGTTCACCGCCATTCTGTAAATTGTTCACTGCGGATTTTACTCATGGTCACTAACTCGTTCTCTGCAAATTTGACATTTGCTTTGAATAAAACTATCTGGACAGTTACTGCACGTGTATGTTTGAAATTTGGTATGCAGGGTATCCTTTCACAAAGCTCCCTTATCTACTAAGAGACCATAGCACTCTCTTAGCAGTGCATTAGCTATCGGCAAATAGAGTGCTATGGTCTCTTTAGTGGATAAGACAGCTTTGTGAAGGGATACCCAGTGTTGTATTCCCACTACATGCAGACACCAGCAGAATTGTCTCATTGTAGCACGAGTCGTCATTCCATTTATCAACTACTGCTGAGGAAGGCACTTGGCAGGTTGACATTGTAGTGGACATGTTCGTGTTTCTGTACGTATTGTTGATCTCTGGCGTGTGTACATGACAAGGACGGTACTTAAGTTTGTGAAGCTGTGCTTCCTACGACACGTGTAGATCTGAGAGTATGTATATATCTGTAAATCAGTGGAGTTGCCGTATCGTCATGCAATTCCTTCATTCGTTGGAGAATATCGTGTGTGTGCGGTCCCACCAGGTACAAATAAAAAAACTGCTGATGAATTGTCGTACTTTCATATGTATAAAGTTCAGTGTAATGTCCATTTTCACAATACATTCTGATTGACTTGAAGGATAATCACCATTATGTACATAATGCCATTGAACAAATTTATCTATCGAATATGTCTGGAATTGACATTAATTGTAAATATATCATTGTAATTAGAAACATTCACCCAATGTCCGAATGTCAAGTGTGTATTTGTGTTGTTTGTGCTTAGTATCTGAAGATCAAAATAGAACTACTACCAGTAACTTACCGCATAAAAGACTACTACTAAGTCTAACTGTCATGTATTATAGTATACAATAAATAGTTAAGTTTACACTCAGTCAAACCAGATATTCATGTATCTTATTTGCCAAACAGTGGCGAATTGCACCACCAGACCTCACACTCTTACTGTTACTAGATAAATGTTAATGAGTTACCTGGGTTACATTTAGATCAAATACCAATGTAAAGATCAGTGGCTCCATTTCTAGGAATTGATGTCTTTGAGAATTTGAATTTACTGTGGGTGGTACTTTTGAATGTCAATTCTAACTTTTGATGTTGGTACAATTGCATTTTCTTCTATCACTAGTGTAGTCAAAATGTACATGATTGTCTAGACTACCTAGAACAATCATTTCCTAATGCTGTATGCAATGATGTTCCTGTTGCATTCTAAAGACTTGTATGAATGTTTATTTATGATATGAATCCGAACAGCTGTTTCCAATACGTGTTATCATCGTAAAAATTGTTGTCACTTCAACTTTGTACAGAAGAATCATGTTGGTTATCAATACTTCAACTGTTGTAAAAGTTGATTGTAAATTTAAAAATGAAAAGAAAAATAAAGAATATGTTCACAATGTTGTCTTTGAAGTTGTCACACTGGTAATAATATGAAAATTCTAATGAAGAGTTCATCAATTCACAATCTATGCCAAAAGATGGTATTTGTTGTTCCTCTGCTTGGCGATCATCACCATTTAAAGGGGCAAAGCAAGGACTGGTCAGCTAAGAATTGTTACATCTGTGGCATTTCATTCCAAGTGAACTAGCACTATAGAAACTTTTGGAAATCCAGACATGTGCATGCAAGCCATTATATGAATGGAAAACAAATGTTGATAGTGACTTTAAACCCCAAATAAACCAACCAACCAACCTACCGACTACATTGGAATTTTAAGCCCCGATTCTATAGACTGTTTCCTTGTGGCTTATTACCTTGTGGCGCTCTACAGAGAATGAACATGTTACCTACTGACTGGGAACACGAATGAACATGCTCATTATTTTGCAGTCACCACAAGAGCGAATACAGAATTTTGGTGGTACATGTACATGTAAAATTGTTCTAAATTTACATATGACTAAAGCAGAATTAAAGAGGTCGGAGCATTAACTGATTTGGGACAATAAACATAACTAATATGAATACAATGGCAGCACCCTCCTCATCTCGTATCTTTCTGTTCATCGTTTAGTTGTAAATAGCATTAATTCTTTTCTACTTATTTTAAGTACTAAGTCAAATAAGAGGTGATGAGTAGAATAAATGCATAATTGTTCTTCTTTTGCTTGTCGCCGTACCAAGTAAACGGAAATGAAATTCTCAGTGCACAAGCCACATGCTATGGAGACGTAGGCCACATGGTCACAATATACAAGGGAAGTCTATGGAATCGAGGCCTAAAAGTTGCCCTTTCCAGATGGTGATTGACTACAACTCTCATCACGACTGCTTACATACATTGACAAGTTGTGATATATGTATGTACAAGCGAAATAATGTTGATAACACACTAATAAAAGAAAAACGAAATGAAAAGCAAAATGAATCATTTGACACATGTCTATATTATTAGTCTTTATCACTTCATCTGTTCATGGACTGCTGAACCTTTTGGATTTTACCACATTATACAATATTCACCTAACGGGGTGTATGCATAGACAAATCGATGAATGATTTTGATAGCTATTATTTGTTTTTAATTATGTATATCTCGACTATCAAACTGGTCATCACTGTTATTTGGCGGTTTCTCCCTGACGACTAT
This sequence comes from Lepetodrilus pustulosus, assembly GCA_032355345.1. NCBI lineage: Eukaryota > Metazoa > Mollusca > Gastropoda > Lepetellida > Lepetodrilidae > Lepetodrilus > Lepetodrilus pustulosus. Next base: position 3,911 of record JAULBP010153807.1, on the reverse strand, counting down.
CTCGACTATCAAACCGGTCATCACTGTTATTTGGCGGTTTCTCCCTGACGACTATAATCTCTAGCAGCGCGTAGCCTACAACTCCTAAACACCACAGTGCAATGGCGATGTAGAACTTTGTCCTCAAACACAACAGTCTGTCGGTGGCCAGGACGAAGGTAAAACCCGCACTGGTAGTGGTGGTCATGTTGGCAAACACGGACGGCTGCTTGTTGGGAAACGCTATTGCCACTAGTGCTGAAACAAGGTGGTGTGCATTGTAACGAGAAGGTATTCGGCATGAAGATTGGCACTTTTAAAAGGTTACGTCTTTTTTTTTTTCGGGATTAATTATTTGCATGCAATATTGAAGATACATGTACATGTTCTGTACCCAGTAAATGTTCACAGTTGTTTCCTGCGATGGCATGCAGGAATGTATTGATGGCAGAAACTATATGTATGTAATCCAACTTTAGGTAGGAAGTGCTTTGTGAGAATATAATTTTAAACATTGACATGCATTTCTTACCCATGATTTGACTGCTCCATATTCCGGTGCCAATAGCCCATACACTAGGTATGATAAACAGAACATAGACTTGCTCTGGTACCGGCTTCCATAGCAACAAGGACACCAAGGTCACAATGTCTACTGTCAAGGTAAGTATTATTAAAGGCTTCCGACCGGTGTGTTTGGCGACATGTCCAAATGTGACGGCGGAAATAGCTGTGACGACTCCATACGTCATCATGACATATCCCACCATCTTCACACCAACAGTACAGCTAACGAACGCCTAGAAAATAGAATCTGACATTATTAATGCTGAACATTCACGTGTACTCTCCAGTTTTTAGTCGTTTGATGGCTGGATTTGTAAAACTCTTGATACTAGTCCAGTCGCTTAGCACAATGTTTGTACACTTTTGGAAACAAGCACCAAATTTTACACACATATTATATGTAATCACTACAAGCATTCTAGGCTACAGAACCACCTCAGCAGTCCCACCTGATGGATGGTTACACCACCGTAGTGGTCTTGATGGCTAAAATGGCATATCTCAATATACGTAAGTTTGGATTTATGTGGAATATAAACTAACGTCCAAAATAAAGTATACCAACATATAAGTAGTCAATTATTTTAGAACTTAGAAAATAGTACAGAAATATGTCGCACATATACAACCAACTGTATTCAGTGAAACAAAGCGATAAGTGATAATTTTTACGAAACGTGCAAATTCTGCCAAAATTACTTTTGGCTCAGTAGAACGAAATACATGTGCAAACGATACTGTACAAAACAGTTTACTGCTGACATTGCACGTTAGAAACATAACAACCAAAAGCACACACAAGAAATTACAAGTCTAACCTAAATACACAGTGAGCGCCCATGGTATGGTCCAGCAAGGAGCCACGCATGCCGTCTTTGGAAGAATGTTCGGATGCACGGGCGTTTGCATTACCTGGTTGATGTAACGATTACAACAGACATGGCAGACATCAGACTAGCCTAGGACTGGAGGACCGCAGTTGAACACGCCCATTGAAGACTGTTACATCCGGGTTAATCATCTAAGAAATCGCTCCATCACAGCGACGTGAACAGCAGCGACGACAATGGGATGCCGTATATCAGTCGACAGACAATGTTCAGTTTTGTCCTTGTCTTATTGCATGTTGTTAATAAAGGTAATTTAAGTTTTTAACAGCATAGTTAGTTGTTTTCGTCAATAGTAATGTTGCAAAAGTCATCTCCACTGCGCAAGTTCATGAAGTTCATTAAACTAATAAAGTTACATTTACTTCACTTTCATGTGATGAAAATTATATCACGTATGGAAGCAGTCTGTATTATTAATTTAACTACCGTTTATGGGCAACAATTAGCTCAATACAGACCCATTTAAATACCATTAAACTATAAAATTACTTAAGATAAAGATTTATTACCTTTCCAGAAAGTTGGTTTGCACATACAGAGCGACATTAATATAGGATGTAATCATCCTGTTTGTCAATCCCCTTCTCATGATTTATGTATATTATTGTAATGTTAAATGTCTTGTGTGTATTTTCTTTCATGAGTACAGAGCATTACAAATTCATTAGCATATAATGTATGCACGCTATTCTTTCAAGAATATGTATTAACATAAAATAATTACCAAATAGTTTAGTGCTAGCGAGAATGCTTCAAGCACTCTAGCTGTATATCTGGATATGACAACATGCTTCCATCATTATGTACATAGAGTCAGTTACTAACTAAAGACACGAACAGAGCAATGCCACGGTTAAAATTAAAATACTTCCAAATACAGTATTGGGTAATTGCAGGATTGGAATTAACTAGGGCACTGGCAAAATTATCAGGCAAAGCTAACCATAGACGACCACAATGATCTTCAGCTTGCGTGTCGGAACCCAATATGTACTACTGAACGTGAACAATCAACGCTTGATACCTGGCTTCAAAGACAGACAATTCGTAGTTCCTCAGCTGGGCAGTCTGTTAGGCATGCTGATATGTACCGTGCTTCAGAATGGAATGGCAGGTAGCTATTATCTGGTCCTTGTTGTCCTTTCGCGCCCACTCCCATTTAAAAAAATTATTATTATGATTATTATTATTATTATATTATTTTTACAAATTACGACACATACAACAGTTATTGGAATCCCTACATCGCCAGGGCGTTATATAAATACCGGTAAACTTACCTTGGTGAAGCTTGTCAGAAGTATAGACGTGTTGACGGACTGCGAGAGAGCCAATGGCATCAACAGGCTGAGCTTTTTCTCTTTGAATATTGTACAGCAGGATGCCAGTTTCATCAACAGGTACTTCCTACCACCTCCTTGTAGCTTTACTGGTCGTAGGAAGATGGCGGTTGTGCATAAGCCTAACACCCCGCAAGCTAGATATATTCCTAGTAGCATATCTATGACATTTGAATCAGGACGAACTATTTCTGTAGTAAGGTTTAGATTTCCTGGACAATCGTCTGCGCCGCAGATTCTTGTTGTGTTCAGATCTGACTGGTCCATAGTGCTCTGATGGAGCACTACAGATGAAATGAAGCTCCCCACCATCATTGCGCAGTCATAGAAACTGAAGAAAATTCCATTGTATTTACTCAGTGAGCTGTGCAGATCTGCCTTGTTGGCTTGGCTATCGTATTGTCCCATTCCATTGGTATACAGATGACGCGCTACCCACATTGGGGCAACAGTCAGACCTAACAAGATTGAGGACGGGATTAGAGTCCACCAGGTCGGATAGAAGTTACTGGCAGTATAGATGCAGTGACTACCAAAGGCGAGAATGAACGTCATCTTTAGTCCTACAAAGTGTAAATATACTGGACTGAGCATTGCCGTCACAATGAGACTGGCGTAGATACAGGAAAGGGAGGCAACTCCCAGGCCACCAGCCTGATTGATGCTGCTCTGGATGTTCTGAATGCCCTGGAAGCCTGTGTACACCATCAGGAAAGAGAACGCTAGCACGACCGTGTTTTTTAGTGGCCTCATTGGGATTGTGATGCTGTCGTCGAAGTTGACCGTGTCGTCTGCTGCCAGTGAAACACCGCCTAGGTCATCTCGCACGTTCACGTTGTCAAGCTTCTCGGCGATAGTCATAGTTGGTTACCTGATACTGATTTTGACAACCTTGGCCTGATGTTCATCAAAGAGGTACCTGCTACGCCTGGAATAGTAAAATGTTAAATCTGACGTTTATGCTATAAGTGAAGTAATTATGAACTGACACAATGATCCTTGTCTTCCTAAATAAAGAGAATCCTTGATGATAGTACACACACACACACACACACACACACACACACACACACGGATAAATGAATAGTAACGTACATTCTCAGAAAAATGACAACAAACTTGGCGTTTCCATTCA